>JAOXNJ010166456.1:0-39980 GCA_028566655.1 Metis holothuriae
GAATCCCTCATTCTCCGCCACTTGCAAAGAAAGCCCCGTTTTTAGGGGTTTTCTCGCAAAACATCGTTTTAACCGCGTCACGAGCGCGACAGGCATTTTGAGGGACTTTTCACAGTATCCCTTAAATAAAAAAATGTCAAATTTCTCACCCTTTAAATTTTACCCAGCACGCCTCAGCAGAGGCAAGTCTTGGGAAATCGTGTATCACGCAGAAAACCCTTCAACTGGCGAAATGAAGCGGTTTCGTGAAAAAATCAACCACATCAAAAGTATTCCGGAGCGAAAACGATTTGGAAAGCTGCGAGTGAATCAATTGAATGATCAGTTGTATCGTGGATGGAATCCATTCATCGATAAAGATGCGCCCAGAGGTTTTGTTCCTCTCCAGGAGGCGATGGAAGTGTTTTTCAAAATCAAATCGAAGGAACTCGGTGAAAATAGTATTCGCAGTTACCGCTCCTTTATAGATAACCTGAAGCAATACCTGAAAAAAAATAAGATGGATCAAGTTAAAGCAGCTGCTTTCAACAAAATGGATGCACTCAATTATTTGGACCACGTAGAAATGCGCATCGAGGCCAGTTCCACATATAACAATTACCTACGCTTTTTCAAATTAATATTCAACTGGCTAGTGGAAAGGCAGTATGCGGCTAGTAACCCGTTCGATGGAATCAAGAAAAGGATGCACGTTCAAAAAACCAGAACCACTATCGATCGGCCAACACGGATTCGGATCAAGAAGTATCTGGATGAAAAGGATCCAGACTTCATGGTTGTCTGCTTATTGGTTTTCCATACGTTGATTCGCCCTGGTGAAATTGCTCAACTAAAGAGAAGAGATTTCCTAATGGAAGCCAACGTGATCCGCGTGCCTGCAGAGATTGCCAAAAACAAACGAACGAGGCTGGCCACGATTCCAAATGGATTAATGGAATACCTTGAGAATTGGGATTTCAAAGAGGCAAAACCACATCAATACATCTTCGGTACAAATTATCAAGCGGGCGATGAACCGATTAATCCGAGAAGATTTGCGAAGAAATGGGATAGCATGAGAAAGGAGCTCGGCTTACCGATGGAAATGAAGCTGTACTCGCTGAGAGATTCTGGAATTATTCAAATGTTACAGGATGGCATATCACCGGAACAAGTTCGAGATCAAGCGGATCACCATTCATTGGACCAAACGAATGTGTACACTAAATTCGCTTTAGCTGAAGCAAATCAACAAATCATTCAGAAGGGGTCTGATTTTTGAACTTTTCAGATAAACGCCAATACAGAAAAAACATAAGGACGAAGAGAACGCCAAGGCCTACAAACACCCATCCACTGAATGTGTTCACTTTTTTGGATTCCACTTCCTTGTTTACTTCCTCGATCGTTTCCTCTGCTACCTGAGTAGCGGAGAACGATCTTTCAAGTGTGCGGATCCTACTCATCAAAGAATCGATTGTGGTGGTTACGAATAGGTCATTGTCTAAATACCTGATCTCAGTGGTGAAATATCGGTCAGTTGATTTCAGTGTACCAGCCTTCAATAAAGAATCCAAATTGAAACGGGCGTTGGTAGTGTCGGCGTTGGTGAATTGTTCACGGATGGTTTCCCGTTCAAAAGTATGAACAGAATCCCGGTAATGATTCTCAACAATAGTCGATTGATATTTCAACTTCTGACGTTCGCGCCATTTCGCACAAGAGGTCAGCAAAATACTGAGTGTGATAAAAACAATTATTCTCATTCCGTTTTTCGATCTATGCGCTCTAAGAGTAGAGTGTTCTTTTCGAGCTGTTCGGTTAATAATAAAATCTGAGACTTCGTACACGACTGCACTTGTTCCTCCAGAAGCACCATGCGTGCATCGTTCTTCTGTCTGTATTCCTTGTTTTATTTGTAGTAGATGTAGCCAATCCCGAGTAAAACTACCACAACGGGAGCCTGCTTAGCTAACTCAATAAAGAATCCTTTGAGTCGTTCGTTCATCGTTTCATTTGTTGTTTCTGCCATTTCGATAGAATTAAGCGTGCCACCGGCCGCTGGAGTTAGTATTTGTCGGGGTGACCGTACCAAATTCCGTTTCGTTATCGTTGACTAAATTTATTCCGAGTAGTATATATTGATCAGCTTGTTCCTTGTAATGCCTGTAGTTGGCAGAAACGTTCGAAAGTGGAGCTGTAAGTTTCTTTGATATTGATTCCGTACCATCATCATCTTCCAATACACGAACGCCCTGAGCGCTCAGCTTCACCATTCCCTTTCTCAAACCTTCAGAAACGACATGATTGCATAAGGCTTGCTGCAAGTATTTTCGAAGTTTTTGTTTTAAAGGTGATAAGGAAGCATTCGCAATCAGTTCATCCAATAATGTTGCATCGAACTGATGCGACAATACCAGATCCTGAACATTGGTGATCAATGGGCGTAAGTGCATGAAAGTTGTGAAGGGCTGGTGAAGCCCAATAATTGTATTGAAATCGCCGCTTTTACTGACGAGTAGTTTCTGATTGGCAACATTGAGAGGTGAGTTCGTCCACTCCGAATAATCAGCCGGTGTTTCATCCATGATTTCCACCAGGCGATTCAACGATACAAATGCAGTTTCCAAGGATGCTTGCTTCAGTGAGGCAATTTGACCGGAATAAGCTGTTTTGTGATTTTCATTATCCGTGCGCGTGATTCCACCATTTCCAATTTGAACCTCCAAAAATGGGATGCATTCAAAGAACGTGAAGTTGCACAAGGCGGAAACCATCATTGTATATGCTTCTTTGGTTGAACCTGATGAAGCTCCGTATGCATCCAGTTGAGTAATCAACGCACTGGTGAAGTACGGAGAGAAGTACTTCGTGATAGCCGTTGGCTCGCGCTGCTGAATGGCATCGAGGCTTAAATCTCGATTTACCGGAACATGTTCTCTGAAAATATCAATCGTGGAAATTATCATAGCTCTTCCTCTTTTGTGCCTGATTTATCCTCGTTGAGAGGTACAGGCGTTTCGTGAATGAATGCGAACTTCAAGCCTTTTGGCCAGTCGTTGTATTTAGCAACCAAGTAGAGTGGTTCGAGAATGATAGTCATCGCGGCATGAGACAAAGCGAGCGTGTTGGAAAATCCAACGCGTTTATCGGATCCACTTCCTGCACCAATGGAAGTTCCCTTTCCTTGAATCCCGGACATGGATACATCCATGCCAATGGAACGCGCAATTTGCGTGTCGGCTTCCTGAAGCGAAGTAACGAACATATCTCGTTTCGTTTTGTCATCGAGCACATCAATTTCCCAGCCATCCAGTTTCTTTCCTGTGATTGGATCCGTTCCAAAATGAGAAATAAAGGACTTCTGAGCGTTTTTCGTTCCCGTCAACCATTCATCCATCTTATCCAGCTCTTCATTTACAATTTTGTCGCGCTCCGCTGGCTTCATATTTTTAAAGCCTGGATACTGATGTTCCCAATACGCATACGGAATTTTGATGTGGTACTTGATCGACATCGCGTTTTTGTTGATCATATTGATCAGCTCTGGAATCGAATTGGAATAATCCAACCACGAATCCTTCCGGAGAATTCCGAAGTGAATCGGTTTCGCATAGAGCGTATTCCCGGGCGATGGAAAGCACGAATGAATGGCAAACTGCTTTCGGTACTCAGGAGACTGCATCCCTTTCAAGTTGCGGCGTACGCGCGGAAGAAACGGTATTTTTTGCGGATCATCTGAATCCGACCAATCAGCCTTGTAGAGAATGTGCTTCGAAAGTTTCTGATTCTTTTCCAGAGCTTCAAAGCGAGAGAACTCCGCTTCCATGTGCACCAAGCGTCTGATTTTGGTGTTGGTTTTATTCTTAATCGCCTGGCAAAAACAATTGCTCATCGATTTGAAATCCATCATGCGCTCAAGCATGAAGTAATCCAAATCATTGTACTCGAAGAATTCTTCAACCTCTGCAACTTCCGAAAAATCCTTCTCAATCCCTTCAGCAGTTCGTTTCTGCACATAATAGGTCAACCCCTTCCCGAACATCAAACCAACCATGTCCGCGATGAGTGGCATAGCCGTAGAAGATGCTTCCAACTTCTGCCGCCACACAACGGGGTCGTCGTCCGCGTCTCCCCATTCGAAATGGCCCGAATTGGATTCTTCTGCCGTATCTGTTTGGATGGGATCAGTAGCCACATCGCTGAACGACACAACCGCCCCTGATTCCCTCATGTACACATGCTTCATACCTTTGCTCATAGCATCACCTTTTGGCCATTGACCTCAATAATCAAATAGATGTGAATTCTTCTGATCGTTGAAGTTGGCAGATCCTGAATGTATTGATACACATTGCGCGTGGCGTTTTTTTTGTGTTGAGGATCCTTTCGTTTTTTCGAGACTTTCACCTCACCATGTCGCGGTTTGGTGCAAACAGAGACGTATTTTTTGAGTTTACCTCCCGTTTTGCGTTCCTTATTAAACGAAACTACCACCACATCGAACAATTCGCCCGAGTCCACTATTTGCATAGCCTCCTGATGTGTAATCATGTTACAAATTTGAAGCTTCGATACAGGAAATTAAAGGACAAAAAAAAGCCCAGACAGCGAACATCTGGGCGGAAATCTTAGAATGCCGTTGGCAGTCTTTCGTGGAACTGGCTGGTAAAGCGTTCGATGATCACTTTGATGTGGCCACGCACGTACACTCTTCGTTTGCCGAGTGAAGCAAAAGCCCTCACACGGTTTCCTCCGGGATAGCTTTTTACTTTTAGGCGTTTCAGTTCGGGATGAAGCTGTTGGAGCTTCGCTTTGATTGTTCTCAACTCATCTTTAGATGGTCGGGTTTTTACTCTTTTACTGTTCTGCATTTGAAAAAGATTAAATGAATAAAAGCAGGCGCACGCTGCAGAACAAATCTACTGCGAAGCAATAGTAAAGAGTTGAGTTTCCTAAACTCTCGTGCGCCCATATTATTTGGCTCTTATGTTAAGTCTTGGATTGCTCCAATACTGTAGATTTATTCTGCACTACAAATATCGGAAGGAAAGATGAAACGACCATTGCATATTCATTGCGTTTTCGTTGCATTTCAATGCATATGCAATATTTAGGTGTCAGTTAGTTTTTTTTGATCAAAAAGTTCCGGTTGCCTCACCAAGTCTTTATCGATACTATTCAACTGAGTGCTGAGTGTTTTTCGCTTGGTTTGAAGATCGTTGAGCTGCTTATACTTTTCATCGTTTTCCTTCAGCTCTTCTTTTAGCTCCGCAATTTGCGTGTCGATCTGTGTTCGTTCCAGGAGAAGTTCTTTTCTGTTGGTGATGGTTCCGTGGAAGTGATCGTATAAAAGCGAGTAGCAGGTTTCTTTGTATTCATTCAATTCGGGACTATTTCCACGGAGAAAACATATCCAACCATAGATATATTTCTCTGGCAGACAGGTCATCTTTCTCCCCTGAATTATACCATTATTTGATACCTGCACGGTCTGTAGAGACGTCCAGGTACCCAAAAAGGGGTCGTTTTTAGTTGTTTTGATGGAGCTGTCCGCATCCATTCCTAATACTTCCAAAATCGGCTTCAAGGCAATCCAATATTCCCCTTCTGCATTTAGGAAAATAATTTTGTTTCCGTTGAATTCTAAGAATTTCTGATGTGTGTTCATATAATTTGAGTTTTGATTTGTTTACTTAGTTGATATACTGTCTTCCAACTGCTCATTCAAAACTTCCTCTAAACGTTGCATATTGAATCCTTCCAATCCTTCTGCCATTCCTTCCAGATAGGCAGATTTTCGTTCTGCGAGAATTTCTAAGCGGTGGAGGGTTTCCAGTGTCTGGATCTTTTTGGTGTAGGATCCATAGTAAAGGAAAAGAAGCAGAACTGTACAGATTGGAAATATCCATGTCTTCAGTTCTTTTAATCCTTTTTTGAGTTGATCGTTCATATATATTGATTTATTGATTTACTTCTTTTTCGCAGCAGCCTTTAGTTTTCGATCACGGTCCTTTTCCAATTCGCGCTGCATGAAAACGACACCTTCTCTCCAGTGGATTTGCTCGGTTTCCTTGATGGTACCGAAAATGGTATCTGATAGGTCCATGAGTGTTCCTGCCCATCCGTAATCATTCCCCTGGCGTTTCACATTCGATTCTCCTTTTTTGAACAGGATCCTGTGTTGCTCCATTGCATTCTTCCGAAACGACCAGTAGTACAGATAGCAATAGGTGATCATGTCTGAAGGAACTTTCCGCTTGATTCGATCAAGGCGCTGCTTGCACTTGTGGTTATTAAACGGCTCCCGGATGTCACCATTCCATTCATCCGATTTCTTGAAATCCTTCAAATTTTCTCTTTGAGGCCGATAGAGAACCGAGAACAGTTTATACATGAATTCACGATCTTGATTGCTTCCAGCTTTGGAAAAGTAGGTGTCTGCCTGAATCATTTCTCCAAATGAAGAATGATCCAATAAACCAACGGGACCATGCAACACTTTGAACCATCCCATTCTGATTCTTTCGAAGTAATTCTTCTGAATCATTGGAACGTCGAAGATGAAATTCAAATAAGGAAGGATATCATACCATTGATCATCCTTAATGTTTCGAACCTTATTCAATGGAATGTTAGACAGTGCCAGGAATAAAGTCATACGTGAAGCGTTCAGTGCAATTTCATTCTGTTCACCCATATACATCGATCGAATGAAACATACTTTCTTCATGTCGCGTTTCGTGAAATCCTCCCACTTATTCTTGAGTCGATACTTTTTACCGTCGATAATAACTTCTACCATGTTCGTTTGTTTGAGCTGCGACGGTCCGCACTCGATCTAAATAGACCGAGTGCAGTGCGCATATATTCGGGAGTTGAGGGAATATCTTGTGTTGTTTTCATGATTGATTTTTAAAGAATAAGGGTTAGACATACGACCATCTAACCCTCATTTCAACCTAAACCTAACCACTATTACATATGACACTTTACGTCATCTACTACCAAATCCCCTGCACTCGAAAGAACAGGGGTTCTGGTAGTTCCATTACTACTTATGAAAACCTGAATAAAACGGAAAGTATTTTTGCTGTCTGGTACCAGACGATGAGATTCAATATCAGAAGTCCTAAATTCTTTATGAAGAAAAGACTCATGCGAATTTCAAATCTTCCTAATGCACTTGAACGCGATTCACGCTGAATACGTTTCACTGTTTGCGTCCAATACAAAAGGGAAAAGATGATTCCCATGTAAAGAGCTAGTGCTATCCACGCGGACCAAAAGAAGCTTTTTATTAGGACTGTTTTTTTTGTTTTCATATTGCAAGTCTAATGCATTTTTATTGCATTTGCAATTATTTTGCAATGAATTTGCAAAAAAAATGCAATAAACGCAGTTTTATTGCGAGGTTACGAATCTCATTTTTTTAGAAAAATCAATATTCCCATCAAAACATTGCGGCTTGGCTACCGCGATTTGCACAGACACGCATGCATTGTTCAGGATATGTGTCATCGCCTCATTGGCGGGATGTAGATGCCGCTGTCCATTGATTCTCTTAGGTGTAAGCCAACCATGATCAGGTCTGCAACATCACTCAGGTGAGTAGCAAATTGCTGTGGAGTTTTCTTCGAGCGTTCAGAGCTCTTGTTCTTTTTGATCCTTCCCTTGGAGTCCGTTGTGCTGGGAGCGTTAGCCATGGAGATAAAAGCCTCGGCACAATTGGTTCTGTTCATTCGAAATGCCGGAAGCTTTGCATTTTGTTCCTGGAGAATATCATTCCACAACTTATACTTCACATCATGGAGCTCGTTCACCTTGTACTGCTCTTGCAGTAGCACCTCCCATCCATGGTTCTCAAAGATTCCTTTGGCTTGTTCGGCGTATGATTTTCTAGCGTTGGCTACCTGAGCATCACCAGATGGATCATAGAATAAGAAGATGCGTTTGCATCGGTGGTGCTGATAGTAGGGTACGAATTCATCCTGGATAAGATCATCAAGGATCTTAGGGCTGAGAACATATAAGTTGTTAAGGAACCTGGTCTCATTTGGATAACGTTGCGCAATGATCATACAGTTGATACTACCTCCCCAATCAAAGCCAAGAGTTAGTGGTGCATCCATATCGAGATCGTTATCACCTCGACAGTCGGGCTTGATATCATGCCTGAGATTGATATAGTATTCTTCATCGAAGTTGTTATAGCAATGCTTATCCTCATCGAGTTTAGGATAGAAGCCATCAGTGACACGCGGGATCCTTTTGTTGCGGATCTCTGCATCATACCGGAAAGAATCCAAACGTTCTTTCATTTCCTTGAACCATTCCACTCCAAGGTTGTCAATGTTCACACCTGAAGGGAATGAAAGGAAACAATACTTCTCTGGTTTGAGTATGGCCAGCTCTTCATACTTCAACACCCACTGTCCCTTTGGAGTTACCGGTGTAGTGGATGCCAAGAGTACAGAGTGATGAAGTGGGCAATCTTTGAAATATCTCCATGTTCCATCTGGATAAAATGCTTTTTGGTAGAGATTTCCTCTGTTCGAAGCCAGGATATCCTCTTCAAACAATTGCTCATCCATCAGTGCAGCTTCATCACCTACCACCCAATCCACGTTCATTCCTCTGG
This sequence comes from Metis holothuriae, assembly GCA_028566655.1. Taxonomy (NCBI): domain Eukaryota; kingdom Metazoa; phylum Arthropoda; class Copepoda; order Harpacticoida; family Metidae; genus Metis; species Metis holothuriae. Next base: position 8,621 of record JAOXNJ010166456.1, read on the forward strand.
AGGAAGTAGCCGATGCATCCTGCGAAGCAAACAATACCACTGTCCCATTATAGAACAGAATGGAATTCTTGTAATCGAGTGGGGGTTGATACGGTTCCTTCCAGTCCAATCCTTTCGGTGGAGGAGAGTCCACAACAAAGTGAAGACCTTTGATCATTCCAACGGCCTCCAATCCTTGAATAGTAGAGGGCATCGTTCGCGCTTTGATTTGCTTGAATGATGCTCCTGGTATCACACCAGTTGAACGAGGCATTTGTACCACACAATCATGAATGCGTTTTCCAAAGCTGGTAGACTTACCACCACCACGGCCCCATTCCAGAAAGGTAAACTTTTGAGTGGCAAAAATTAATGCTAATTGTGCCGGATTATACTTCAGTGCTACTCTCTCCATCCTTCACAATTTCAGCTTCAACAATATCGTTGTACATCTTGTTCATGTCCACACGACCTTTCATCACGCTCTCCTTGAAGTAGCCTTTAACAATCTCTGGCATATCAATGATGAATTGGCTAGGCTGGAGCTTATCATAGTTCGGACGTTCTGGATCATCGTTTTCGATTCCTGATGCACGGATCAAACGAATCTCTGCACGATCCTTTGCTGCCATTGCCGTTTTCCATAGTCCATGCTTTGGATCATCTGGATCCTTCAACGCTTCTTTAGCTAATTTCTCTGCAGCTTCAATGTCACGCATAGCTGATTCAATCGTAACCATTCGAACGAATTCCTTCTGGTACTTGCGCATTGGAGCAAATATGCGCTCAGCCAAAGCTAAATCTCGATAGCATTGTGTTTGTGATCCGCCAAGTGAATCCATCATCTTTTTCACCACAACACTTTTGTACTTATGCTCCACCAGTAAGGCGAAGGCAACTTCCAATCGCTTGCAGACCTCAAGGTCCTGATCACTTAGGTTTGCGCCTTCCAAGTAGTAGCGCTCTAATCGGTCAAACTGTGTTTGCGGTATTCTGCTTAATTCGCTCATAGATTCCTTCTAATTGAGTTTGGTAGTTGGTCAGATGATCTTCGAATCGTGCTTTCTCTTGAAGAGAACTCACATTCTTAAGTTTGTTCGTGTACCGTCGGATATAGCTGCGAATGTTCTGAACTTGATTGTACTCTTGCGCTGATAACAGCTGGAGCAAAATTCTATCTGGGACAGATCCGCAATCGAATTCATGGATATCATCATTGATCTGGTCAATTTCCGACTGGATCTCCATGATCTGCACTGCTAGTTCGTATCGATCTTCGTCGGTTGCTGCAGTATGCAATTTACCGTGGATAAACCCTCGAGTTCGATAGAGCTTTGCTCGGTTTGCTTCGAGGATTTCTCTCGGTGTTTTGGCAGCTGATACGCGAACACCATTGTTAATTGGAACAATAGAACGATCGCGATCAAGATGAGACCGAATATCATCAACATTCGAGCTCTGTGCAGTCGATGAATCGCTACGCGTGTCATTTTGTACAGGTTGTCGTTGACTGGATTTGTGTGATGCGGTACTTTTTTGCGGGTTTTTCGGGATGCCATCTTTGAGTTTTTGAAGTTCGTACTTGAGTTTTTCACGATTTCGCTCAGTATCCCGGAGGGAAAGTGAACGAATAAGTTGCTTCTTTCGAGATATACTCGAAAAAATGGCGAGCGCCTCAGTGTATGAGAGCTCGCCATTCAGAAATTGTTCTATGCCTCTTCTTGCGTCGATTCTTCCTTGATTGGTTTACGCTCGATGAAGTCAGCGCCTTTACGCACCAATAGCTCCGCGCGTTTGGGTGAAAGCGTTCTGAAATCGATCAAGCCAAACTTCGGATGAATGTAACGGTACGAGATTTTCTTCGATCCTACGATCTTGAAAAGCGCACGCGTTTCTGAAGGCAAAGCTGCATTGATTTTGGTGTTGGATAAAGTTCCCATAACTCAATTATGTTGTTTCATCCAAATCGATCTCTCCATTGTAATACAATGCAGGATTTCCCGTGTTTGATGTCCACTCAATTTGAGAAATGCGCTCTGATCCTGGCTCGTCACCTGAATCAATTGTTGCGCTTGTTTGACGTACCGGAATTCCCATACCTCCTAACAATCTCAATTGGCTGTTGTGTTTCTCGCGAACAAGCGCAATAAAACAACCGTTGGCACGATCCATCACCCATTCCGTTGCTGGCGCACCAGTGTTCGGAATTTTGAACGTGAATTTAGATGTGAAGTGTTTAGATCCTTCTGATCCCACTTGCTCATCCATTACTTTCCCTGAATCGCTAACGAGCGTGAACTTCGCCCATTTTTTCAATGCTTTAAGTGTGATATCCCCATCGATGATCAACTTCTCACCGGGGTTACCTCCAGCAACCACATCAGGAATAGCGTCTACATCGTCTAGGCATACCAAGTATGCTTCGACTGTAACTCCAGGGATTCGAACATCCCCACAGTTAACTACTAAATCTGCAATATCTCCCATGATTTTCTTTTTAAATGATTAATTCATTTTTGGACCTACACCTCTTGTAGACCTCCGTACCCGATTTCAATGAGGTATTCCATCAAGGCTGGAACTTTTAGTGCCAGTTCTGAAGGAATCACATCTTTACCTGCAAAGTTCTTGTCTTCGCCATCAACCTTAACAGTGTAAGGTCCAAGGTGAGCTGGAATGCGCGTATTGATGAAGCCATCTTTGAAAGAATACTCAGTTCCTTCGAACTCAAAGGATCCGTCAACTGTTTTCACAGGAGCTGCTTCCTTCAATTCTTTGATTTTTGCTGCCGTTTCCTCTGCTTTTTCAGAGATTGAAGCTTCCAATTCTTGAATTTTAGAATCCTTCGCTTCGAGCTCAGTTTTGTGAGCTTCTTTCAAATCAGTGATTTCCTGATCCTTCGCTTCGAGCTCAGTTTTGTGAGCTTCATCTTTATCGTTCAGCTCTTTTGAATGACTTTCATTCAACGTATCGATGTGCTTGATCAACGTTTCGTTGTATTGCGCATCGGATTGATTTGCTTTCTTCTTTGGAGTTGTCATGTGACAAAAATTTAACTGAATGCGAGTGGACCGCAGCCCACTCGCGAAAATTTTACTGGTCGTTAGCGGATACGAACTCTAACGTTCTGAACCCATATCCTTTTTTGATATCACCAAACATGTGCACCTCACGGTGGAATTGTTGAGTCTGGAGATTATCCATAATTGTTCGTTTATCGAACAACTTCAACAAGTTCGCTTTTGGAGTGTGTAAGAAGGTATCACGACCTTCGAAAGCTTGAACACCGATAATTTCAATGTTCAACGCATCCACTTTAGTTTGTGCTTTTGAATTCGGATCATTTGTTTGTCCAAACTCACTGCGGTAATCACGTTGGTAGCGAAGCTTGTTGGTGTGCGACATGATCAACACTTCCTTTTTGTACTTCACACGATTGTCCAAATTATCGCAGAATAACTCTACACGATCCAAGATGTTTGTTGACGTTATGGCGCCAGTTACAATTGGTGTAATATCTCCCGCCAAGATCAAATTATCTAAAACAGTAATAATACCATCCGTAATCTCCATAAATGAACCAGGAGTACCCGGCGTAGGAGGCGTATAAACAGCCTGACCTGATGCCAGTTCAATTTCTTCAATCATCTTAGGTACCAAGTGGGCCATCACCAACCATTTAACGAAAGGCCAATCCTTACGTTCTTTGTTCTCGTCCGTATAATCTTCAGAAAGGAATGTTTGATACAACTCGTCAACATTATCCAATACGTAATCGAATTTTACGCCTCGAACCTTATTAGTGTAGGGCGTAATTGCCACATCTCCTTGAGGCGTCCAACCCGGTTGTTTTGGCTGTAAAAGATCTGATGCGCGACCGAAGGAAGAAACAAACTCATCCGTTACTCCACCCATTGGAGTCATTAATTTTTCCAATTCCAATCCATAATAGATAGAATTGGTAATCTCTTTTGCGTACTTACGCCAATAGTTCCCCAACTGAGTGGTAATTGCACTAATGTCCAACCCTGTAGCAAGAGAGTCTGCTGGGCGATACGCTAACGCGCTAGGTACTACGACCGCAACCCCAGTTCCGACGGGATTCAGTTCGTAGATTTGTCCAAGGATGGCTCCGAACGCAAACGCGAGCACGGCCACCAACATAAAATTTAAGTTTTTCACTGTATTTAGTTTGAATTAATACTTGTTATCCGCTTGAGTTGAGTGAGTTCTGATAACAGATTGATTCAATTAGCTGATCCTTGCGCGATCTGCTGCTACCTTTTTGTTGAATTCTGAATTGGGATCTTCCCATTCATCCAACTGAGTTGCCCCTGCTGGTCTCTTGTGACCCGCTTCCGCTGTTTCTTCAGCATCCGACAATTCCAAATGACCTTCAACAATCGACATGCGTGATTCGATTCCTTTGAGTGACTTCATCACTGGAGCCATTGCAGACGTGATTGCTGCTTGAAGAGTTGTTTCTTCTACCTCGGTAGTTTCTTCGGTTTCTTCCACTTCAGTTTCCTCGGTTTCTTCCGCGTCGACTTCTTCAGTTTCTTCGGTTTCAACCGCCTCGGTTTCTTCCGTTTCTTCGACATCGCTTTCCGCAACTTCTGCGTTCAACATTGCGATTTCTTCTGCTGTAAGTGCAGCTCCTGCCTTCAGCTCGCGGCCGATTTTTGCAGAAATGCCTGTGAGATTTTTTGCCATAGCATTCTTTGATTTGTTTATTCTGAGTCTGTTGGAAATTTTTTCTTTAAGGCTTGTAGATTTCGAGTCCGTTACGAATTCAACCACTTCATCGAGTGTTTTCATGCCATCGATTAGACCAACCTCCTGAGCACTTTCGCCCATGAAGATCTTTCCAGTCAATACTTTCTCATCCAATCCTGATCGGCATTCCATCACATGTGCGTGGAAGGCATCGTTGAATGGATCCAATAAATTGGAGCGCATCAATTTGTAATCACCTTTGATGGCGTCTTCGAATTCCTTGTTTTTCTCGGTGGATTTTGTGGCATATATAACGTGCTCCACGTACTGATCGCCTTCCTTTTTCTGACGAGCTAGAAAGGAAATCATGGTACCGATGGAACCAACCATATCGGTGTTGGAAGAAACGAAAATGTTATCAGTGCACGCAGCCATGTGATACGCAGCTGAAGCGCAGGTTCCGTTCACGTAAGTGGCCGTTGGTTTCGTGACACTGCGCAATGTTCGGGCAAATGTCGATAGATAGGAGGCACTTCCTCCTGGTGAATCCATATCAAAAATGATGGCTTCCACCGATGGATCTCTATCCAGATTCACAATCAATTTTTCCATTGAAAGCAAGCCCATTTCGCCGCAGTAGTCATACTTTCGAATAACTGAGTGGACTGGGATAATGGCTACCACCTTGTCGTTTTTGCTCACCATACCCGTAGGGCGTTCCATGGAAACGACAGCGGAAAAATCGACATTTTCTCCGGCGCGAATTTTTGCTGCAAGAGGCAACAAAGACATCATTGAACTTGGTTCCAATGACCAAATTCCCGTGCTGATTTCTTTTATCAATCTTGAATCCATGGAGCAAATATCATCCTATTGATATGCTATCTAAAGGACAAAACCCCACGCGGATATTGACATTCAGCGAAAAATGGAGACAAAAAAAAGGGGACCACATCGAAATGCGATCCCCTTTTGAACTTCCCTCAACTCAAATTAGGAGATACAAATATCTGGCATTGGTTGAGCTATCCAAAGGACAAAGGAAATTAAAGGTTCAACAAATCAAAAATAGTCATGATATCGCGGACGTCTTCAGAGTCTACGTCGAAGGGATCACCAGTGAATGAGTTCAGGGTGAGTTCTACGAACAAACGGCGATAGTAGGCTATACCTTCCTCGCGGTCCATCACACTAAATTGATCAAGGATGCGCTCATGACGTTCCGATTCGATCGCAATGTTGAGATCATCCATTTGAGTTACACGAGCTTTCAATTGCTCAAGTTGAGCTTGAAGCTCTTTGTTTGTGGGGTCTTTTTTTGTTGGCATACCAAAAAAGTTTTGTGGCACCGATGCCCTTAGAGTTGCCAACATAATTCAGAGAATTAGGCTTACAGACCCTTTCGGAGAATGATACCCATAGGCATCGGCTTATCGTTAAAAATGTATATCAGATTTTCATCTGAATATGTTGGCGATACAAACATGGGAAACTTTTTTGAAACCACCATTGCAAATTCATTGCATTTCATTGCATTTGCAATATTTCACATTTAAAGCGCTAAACTAAGCTGAGAAATCACAGTTTTCATGCGGTCCTGTTTTGCTTTTGGCTGGTAATGACGTGCACGGTAATACATTTTGATGGCCGCATCGTATGAAAGATCATCCTCAGAAATGTCGTAGTACTCCAAAAAGTGGAGCACGCATTCCTGAATGTCGCCCACTTTCTTATTGTGCATGGTGATGTAGTCGATCAGCTGTTGGTCGAACATTTGTTTCAACGCCTGGTTAATTTTCACCGTAAGCGCATGATCGATTAGTATGGTTCGGGAGTTCAGGACCTTCTCAGAAACTTTAATGTCGAGCATGGCCGTTGCTTTCGAGTTGATGGCAGGATCCACGTATCGATGTTCGTTGATCATCGGTTCCAGGATACACTTGGAGAAGTGACACCGGTTGGGCATGATCTCAAATGGCTCAACGTCTCTACTGTTGGCAATAAACTTCTTCAGGTAGGGGCGGATGGGGATGGATATTCTAAGATCTTGATTCATAAAAGTAGAAAGAAAGTTGATTGATAGAAGAAACGGCTACTCTTTTGAGTACCTCGTGGATGGTTTCTGGTGTAGGCTCTTTTCCTTCTGCGAGTTTGAACAGTATGGAAGGAATGGAATTGGTAAAATGTAGCACATCGATTAACGCAGCTGGGTGCTTTTCGTTCGTATCGGGATCTACAATGATGAGCTCTTTGGGTAAATCAGATTCTTTCAATGGGAATTTCTTTCCTATTTGGTAGCAAAACCCTGTTGGGATTCTAATACTTGCACCTGAAATTCGAATTTCTTTGAGTTGATTGCGTTGCATTTCTGTTGCATTTATTGCAAGATACAAATTCTGATGCAATAAATGCGTGTCTCCATGAAAAGATGTCTCCATTGATTATCAATAAGTTATGATTTTGTCAAAAATCGCTTAACATAGGTTTTCCCAGTGGTAGCAAGGCGGGACAAAGTGGAGACACAAAGAGACACGATTCGGGTTAAGAATTTAACATTTTGCCCCGTGTCTCTTTGTGTCTCCTCGATGTCTCCACGATTATCGCGACTTAATTAATTGATATATAGTAACATATATATTTATTAGCACTATATTTCATTGATTTGGAGACACGGAGACACGATTTGAGGTGTTACTCAGATTGAAATCAAAAAAAAACGCAAAAAAAAATACTTTGGAATTTGGGATTCCAATAATGCATGTTTGCTAAATGCTGAATTCGTCCACGATAATTGCCGAAACGAATGCCTGTTTCTCTGTTAGGTCGATGATCTCATTGTATTCAACATTATTGTTGCACGCGATACAAGCGTAGCTCCAATGACCGATCAATGTTCGCACGAGCTTGGACCATCTATTGAAGGTGGTACCATGAATGTTGGCATAGATATTTCCCCATGAACGTTTCCCGTATTCTTCAGCTGTGGAGTTCAGGTTGCCATCTCGTGTGCTCCATACCGGCTTCACCATTCTTAGTGCACGCATTTTGCCCTGGTGTAATCCAAATTTGAAGGTGTCGTACATCCAAATGTTTGCGCACACCACTCCAGCTCCTTTCGAGTTATACTTCTTGAATCCTCCCAATAATGCAGGAAGTCCGGGAACGGTTGTGCAGGATGTTGTTTTGATCAGTTTTTCTCCTTTCATCAGGTTCAAGCTGCATTCGAATTTGTTGGGATCGCGGTCCGCTGCATTCGATCGAACACAGATAATCCAGTAATTAGCAGGAATGGATTTGAAACCTTCCTTTCTCTTGGAGATTTCTACGAGTTGTTTTTCAGAATAGATCATGCCGTTTATTTGCGGCTGTCATTCTTTACGAGGTAAGTAATTTCAGCCGGTGAAATACGTGTTTTTGTCAACCTAAAGGTGATCGATTTCACGAAGCCCTGAAAGGACATATTCCGTTGTTTTATCAAATGATGCGGATCCTGCCAGCTTCTAATGCTATTGATTACGTGTCCTGGAATGTTGAGCGATTTGGTTACCTCTCTGTAATCTTTGAGGAAGTCGAAGTATTTAGCGTGGCGCAAATCAAAGATGTTGTCTTTGTATTGGTGGTAAATCGAAGATTCCCCAAAGTTGAGAAGGTATGAACTAAAGTTGGCGAGTGTATCATCCGCAATTGGCAGCTGATTGTAGTTCATAAAATACAAGTGATCGATCGGCTCTTCTGATATAATTGCTCCAAATTCGTCGTAGTTCAGTTTCTTGGTTGGATAAACGCCTCTGACCAATCCGAGGTGGAACACCTTCGCTTTATCTACTTTCTCATCAGGAAACTCATCCGACTTGATCAGTCCGCGATATCCCAATGAAGAGGAGAATTCGTTGTATCCGTATTGATCTTCATCCTGCCCAGACTGATAATCGGAGAATGTGATCCAGGTTCCAGACAAACTGAAGTAGCTGCACACCATTGGAACATGGTTTTTCACGATCGATACATCTTCGTTTCCTGTTCCGTATTCAATCGTATTGTACGGATATACGCGAGGAACGGGAATCTGGTAGTCACTGTATTCTTGTCCGTAGTATAGATCTTCTTCAATATCGACCGCATACGAAATAGCATACATGTAGGTACTGGCCAGTTCATTGAAAAAGCTACTGGAAGCATATTTGGAAAGGTCCACCGGCTTCTTTCGAATGACTGAGTTTCTGAGCAATACATTCAACCGATTTCCCTTCATCACGAAGTAGGCCCCAAAGGTTTCATTCAAGAGCTTGAACACTTCGATCATTTTCAGCTCAGGCAGAAAATCCTCCAGCTTGAACGAAAGTCCGTGCGTGTTGTAGTTCTTTGTTGCCTCATATTCTAAACGATCCAATACATAACCAGCGAAGCTCACCATTTGCTTGAACTCAGGGATGTCATAGATTTCTCCAACTATTTTCTTGATTCCAAGGTATTCACACACTTTATTGAATACATATTCAATTCGAGGGCACGGAGCAACGGTGGTGTACCAGTTCTTTTCGTCTGGAAGATAGGTGTTAGGTACTTCCGTATTCTTAAGGTATTCGCTCAATGAATAAGCATTCACGATTCCTCCATTGAATTTGTGAATTTCGTTCAGCGGGGGAGCATCTGGATCGTTGTATCCTCTAGTGAAGATTTTCGGAAACTTGTGAGTACCATTTTCAACGCCTTCAGTAATTGTTTGGCGCATGTGCGCGTACCACTTGTCAATTTTCTCCAGGGGAGTGTCTTCAATGTCGCACACTGTAACATCCACCAAATCCAATTCGCTGATATCGGTTTTTTCTGCCAACTGCCGTACATCGATAGATTGTTCTACAATGTTCACTTGGAACGATTGAGAGCTCTCCTTGATCGATTTCACGAATCCCTGAATGTAAACTAACCCAGAATGCTTAATTGTGCATACGAGTTTTTCATCTTCATTTCCTGATAGTACAGAGAAGTTCCGTGGCGATAATGGTAGGTTGAATGCATAAGAATAGGCATCATTGAATAGGGAGTCAGAAAACAGGGGATTGTTGTCAGTGATCTCTATCGAGATGTTGTCTAAATAATCTACAAATCTGCCTCCAATTTCAATCGATAGCATTTTCTAAAGTTTAGTTGGATTCAAAACGAATTTACTTTCCCAGGTCGGGTCGATTGTGTTGAGTTGCGTTAACAACTCAGCCGCATTTGCACATCTATATATATTTATTTCCTCAGGAAATTTTCGCGTTGTGTCGCCCGATGCTACCCATTCGATAACTTCTACCCCTCGATCTTTTTTTGTGATAATAATGTATGCCATGTTTAGAAAATTAAAATAGTCCAACCGTAGTCAGTTGCAAGTCCTTCGTTTGCATAGTTCCCTGTTCCGTTAATAATGGCCGTGACTAAAGAGGATTCTGTGTAACCCAATGCCTGAATGTACAATGATGGATTGTTGATGTAGAATTTTCTATATTCCCACAGTTCTAGGAACAGCACGTCGAGTTCATTTGTATTTATTGATAGGTTTGAAATTGAAAGTAAGGTCAATTGCTTCTGAAATCCGATCTTAAGTGCTGAGACATTTGAATTTTGCACATAGATGTGCGTGAGCGTATCGAATTGAGAGAAGTAAACAACCCCTTCCACCGCTGAAATGAGTGTTGTTTTCTGGAGGTTTTTGAAGTTGGAAAAATCTTCTGATTGGACACTCCATCCAGTTATGTTCAACTCCAAAATGTCATCGAAGCATCCCTTTGATAATTGAATGTGCTTTAATCCTGAAATACTTGCATAATCATGTGTAATCGGCGTTAGAGTAGTTCCGTAACCTTCAACTTGATATCCGTATCCATCTCCCCAATCAATATAAACACTTTGAGATGCAGATCCTTTTAGTGATATACTCACCATACCCGATTGACTAGATGCTAGCTTCGCTTTTGGCGTTCGATAGTTGAAGTGCTTTATAACTTTGTATGTATCAATTGTGGCTTCAAAAGTGTAATTACCATCAGCGGTAATTGGTGTTAAAATCTCGTAAGCTCCAAGTCCACTATTCCATGATGATATTGAAACGATTGTTCCTGCGCTGTTCTTAATAAAAAGAGGACCGTAAGAACTAAGGTTTATTCCATTTGAATCAATATTTACGGAATTAATTCCACAGTTTACATTGATTGTAAATGTTGGCGATGGCTCGAAGAAAGATGCGCGATCATTTTCATTAGCACGCAGCAGGTTCAATTTGATGCGTTGAATGAATTCAGACTTCTTAATAAGTGGAACGCTATCCGTATTAACAATAATAGGAATATACTTCTTGTCTCTTACCAAGAATGAAATCATCGAGTTGAGCAAAGGCTGCAAACGCTTAGCTTCCTTATTGGAAAGAATTCCTGTAACCGTTTCAAAGGAGTTGAAATGCGAAGAATCGTACACAAACGATTGTGGTAGCATACCGCTGTTGTTGAAGTATTCCGATCGCGAAGCAATTTGTGTGGATACATTCATGGTCTCTATCCAATCGCCAGAAGTATTGAACGTTTCCGGTACTCCGAAGGAATTGAAATACATAATCGTTTCGCACAAACAATTCGAATTGTCGAGGTAATACATGTATTCTTCAGAAAGTGGAGTTGTTCCCTCAAATATTTGGATACTCCATTTGATCACGGGATCAGGCGCAAGGTTGAGCTGCAGCTGCGGATATCCTGATCTACATGTAACGGTTTCCCATTGCTTTAGGTTCAAGGTTCCAATGGTGGCGGTAATTACCCCTCCCGTTGTATACACCGTCAATTGAATTTTGATGGACTTCTCAGGCAGAGGATTCATCCACGAGATCCAGTCTACTTGAGATTTCGTTAGTTTTTTTCCAGACGGCCACCAGGTTAACATGCGGTGACTTGCCGTTGCGTTGAGGTGTAAAGGGTCTCCAGTGCTTTGCGCCTCGAAGCTCACGCCTCCCCAATGCACAAAAAGAATATCGGAAATGGTATCGTATTGTACCGGATCATCGTTCCAGCTTTCGGTGAATTGGACGTAGTATCTTCTCAATGCTTTAGAAACTTCTGTGCTGGCATATTGTGGCATTGGATATTCGCTCCATCCTTGTTCTATCTCTTTATCCAGGATAGATTTCACATCGATGTCGCAAATACCAGAGTTATCCAATACGCAAGGCTGTTCTGATACCATTTCGAAATTCCCTGAGTACAGTTCTTTTTCCAAATACACTTGCGCATACATCTGGTACCCATCTCTGATCTCGGGATCGATGATCACGGTGTTTGGAGTTCCCGATATTGCGAAGGTTGTTTGGAAATAATGAAATGTTGGTGCGAGTTCTTCGAGTGGTTCCTTGGCGATGATATCCAAAATGTTCAGTCCAGCATCTTCAATGGTAAACCATCCGTTTAGCGGTGCATAGTTCCGAAGCTTCTCAATGAGCAATTCTTTGTATTGATCGGTTGTACCTCCAAAAGATGATGGAAGGTCCACAATGGAGTCTACCACATTGTCGTCGCCCACAACAAAATAAACTTCCTGCGGATCTCCATTCTCTGGATTGATCCATTCAATTCGATAATGATCTGAAACGTTTGGCAATAGACTCACCTTCAGTCGCAATGAAGGGCACGCTTTTACCGATTTCAAATACATGTTCGATTGAACACGAAAATCAATCGGATTTTTCGAAAACGAACAAGGATATGGATTTTTGAGAATGGATATCATGTTGACCAATTAGATGAGTTATAGGTACAGTTGAATTGCCGTAGAAGTTTGATTGATACTTGCCATCCGATGTACTTTATATTCGCGAAAATTTCCGCTGGAGCAATGCGCACACCACTAACCTTATCGAATGAATACTGAAAGAAAGGATTCCCATTCTTGCTATCGTTGCTCATGCGCGTGAGAATTTGATCCACTACTTGCTCGCAGGTGTCTTCTGCTACTTCCACCGATTCTTCATCGCCTGTTCGAATTCCCTGCATCACAAAAAACATGATTTGCTGCGAATCCATGGAGCGATCTTTGTGATCGATGGAACGGATGTATTTCATCAGGATCAGCGCCGGTCCTTCATCGGGTCCGGGCAATTGAAATTTTGTTGATCCAAGAAACTGCTCGATCTGCATGGTGTAGAACTTCTTTCGCGTTCCATCCACATGCGCAATCGCTAAATTTTGCTCGCTCAGTGCCTTGAAATATGCCTTAGTATCTAAAAATCCCATAGTACGAAAGTGTATATTTTTACTACTGTTTTAAAGGACATTATGCCACCAACTTCTTCAATTCCTCCATGCGCTTTTCGAGGTCTTCAATGTTTCCATCGTTAAATCGCACCGAGAGATTCGGAAGGATCCTCAACAATTCACGATTCAACTCAATATTTGCCTGAATCATGGCTTCCAAATCTCCGGAAGATCCACCGCCAACATTTGCAGTAAATCCACCCTGTGCGAATTGGCGTGTACGGATGGCCTCGATCGCCGCTACATGATTAATTACGGATTGATTTCTTAGCAATGCATTGGGCACGAAGTACTCAGGACCTTGCTCGTTGATCAACGCAACGGATGGACCGCCTTGAACCATTCCTGCTTTTGGTCTACCAATGTTCTTTGCACGGTATTGTTTCCCATCATCAGCGCCCACTACATCGGTAAATCCTCCCATATAGAGCTGTGGAAGCGGACGCGCAGCTACTGCAGCAGCTTGTGCAGCTCCTGTCAACAATGCAAGTGCAATAAGTGGAGGAAATCCTGCTACCTTGGAAACTGCCACAGCTGTATTTAGCGCAATTTCGAAGAGTGCCATTGCCTTTTGGCGTTCGGCTTGTCTGCGTTCTAGTACTCTTCGCTCCGCATCTGCCTCCATTTCGATTTGGCGCTTTTTTTCCTGGTATTCCTCCTCACTGATTTCCTTCAGGAACAAACGTCTTTGAAGCGATTCAATTTCGTTCTGTTCCTCCTCATCCACTTTATTGATTCGGTGCTGAGCTTGTGCATCTGCCAAGGTGCTCAATTGTGCCATCACATTGGTGATTGTTCCAATGGTATTCTCAATGCGAGCCACATCGATCTCCTGAAGTCGCTCGGCGGTGTTCTCGTGAATATCAATTAATTCTTTAGCCAACTGCTCTTCGAGTTCCTTTTTTCGGTTGTCGAATTCCGAACGAGTAATTTCAAATTCCGCCTCTTGCTCCATTAGGTTTTGAAGCTTTATTTTCATCTCATGTTCAGCCTGCTCTTTGAGAGCTTCTTCCAAATTCTCGAGTACTTTGGCTCGCTGATCGGCATCCATCTTATCAAGCTGGTCTGCTGCGATTTGCGCTTTAGAAACTTTTAATGAAATAATAGAATCTTCCAAAGATTCTTGCTGTCTGAGATATAGCAAATTGGCTTGCTTGGCATCTTCATACTTTCTATCCTTCTCCTCCTGAGTGAACTTTTCATGAATCTTCTCACGCTCATAGTTGAGTTCCTGATCTTTCAAGATGAGTAAAGCATTCAATTCCTCAGCTGCTTGCTCTCCAATCTTTCCTTTTTCATTGGCCAGTTCCTCAGCTGCCTCGATTTCTTTGGCATACTTCTCGTTGATGGAATGTTCCAGGGCAAAGAGTTCCTTTTGCAGACCTTCCTCAAATGCTTCCAACCGCTGCGTGTAGTCGAAACTTTCCTGTAATTCCCTAGCGGATTCAATGATCTTTTCGAGATCCGCACGCATTTTCTTCATGCGCTGCTGTTGCTTTTTCGATGCAGCTGCTGCAGCTCGTTCAGCTTTGCGTTGTGCTTGCTCTTGCGCTTGATCCGTTTCCTTGATGCCGTTCAGAATGTTATCCAGCATTTGCTGCTGATTCTCGTTACCTCGTTCAGCCACTTTTTCCAGTGCCGTAATTTCGGCCATGATGGCCCTTTTGGATTCTTCACTGGTAGCCTTTGCAAGTTCCTTGTGCTTTACTTTCAAATCGTCGAGTGCGTCCTGAGCGATATCAGCATTTACTTTGTAAGCCGTTCCGAAATCAATATCCAAATCCTTAAAGGTAGCTTCTACATTCTCAAAGGTATCATCGATGTTTTCGTAGTCCTTTTTGGCTTGCTTGATTTCCTCTTCGATATCATCTGCCTGTCTGGTAAACATGGAAACCTGAGAGGCCATAAACTTCATGTATCCGCCCATATCTTCTTCACTCTTGCGTTGATATTGCAACTGAATGGTTTTGTTTACAATGTCGTTCAAGAGGCGCTCGGCTTCTGCAGCTTTGGCCGTTGCTAATGCCTGTTCAAGAAGTGTTTCGTTGATTTCCTTCTGCAGCTCGTTCATTTCCTCTGAAGAGGCAGTATGCCACTCGATATTCTCTGTAAGCTCTGGATACTTTTCATTCAACGCTGCAATGATTTCCTCATTCTCGGAACGAATGGCCGCCGCTTCTTCTTCGGTGGTATTCGCATCTTTGAGCTTTTCATTGTTTTTGGCAATACTGGAAGTTAACACTACTGCAGCATCCGCTTCGTCTTGCATAGCATCCACCACTTGAGAGGTGATTTCCCGGACACGAATCGCCTGATCGATCATTTGAGTCATACCAGGAATCAACCCAGAGAACAATCGTTGCATTTTCAGAAAAGAAACTTCCATTTGGTTGGTGTCCCATTCCTTCAATGCTGTGATGGTGTCCGTGGTCCAGTTTAAAAAGTCGGTACCAGCTTGAACGACCGGGCGAAAAATATCACCTCCTCCAAGCGTGAGTGTTAATCCTTCCCATGCAGAGCTGAGGGACTTCAAATCCCCTTCAAGGTTGTCGTTGTTGATGGCTTGTTGCTCATAGGCAACATTGGTATCGCTAACGGCTTTGGTGTATGCCTCTACTTTATCCGTATTCTCGAGAATGGCTTTTGCCGCAGTGATGTTTTCTTTTCCAAACACTTTTTGCATGGTCACTACATCACCCGTGATTTTGCTCATTTCCTTCAATCGCTCATTGAATGGAATGGTAGTATCCATCACTTTGGCAATGTTTACGCCCATGGCCTCCGTACGCTGAACCGCTTCAGGTGGCAACCCTTCCAAGCCTTGCATGATGAGCAAAACGTTTTTCATTTGCGTTCCTGCCTCGGCACCTTTGAGGTTCTTTTCCGCCAAAGTCTCTGTTAAACCAATGGTTTCCTCCACCGTTACGTTGTAACCGTTCGCCACAGCGCCAGCTTTATCCATTGTATCGCTGATGTTTTGAATATTCGCAGCGCCTTCTTTGGATCCAGCTGCAAATGCATTGATGAATCGATCAGCAGACTCAGCGCCTTCATCGAACTGGTTGAGCGTTCCGGTAATCGCTTTCGCAGCCGTCTCCATATTGATTTGTGCGGCTTCCGCGAGCACAATTGTTTGCTCGGTAACTTCAGCAAGAGCTTCCTTGTTTTTGAGAAGCTCAGGTTTCGCTGATCCGATAAGCATCATGGCATCCACAACTTCCGAAGCTGACTTAGACGAATCACGCCCCATGCGTATGGCTTCCTCGCGGTAGAATTGAACTTCTTGTTTGGTTGCTCCAGTAATTGACTGCAAAGTGGAAAGTGATTTCTCCATCTTTACATTGTTTTCGTACCAGGAACTGAATGCATTTGCCACGGTACCAACTACCGAACCCACGGCGGCAAAACCGATTGCCATTGGCGCAAAACGCTTCAACATGGAGCCCATGCTGGTGTTCGCTTCCTTGTACGAATTATTGATTCCACGAACATTTCGGTTGTGATCTGCTAAAATCTTCGCCTTTGGTTTGAGCTTTTCAAGCGTTTTTTCGTACTTCTCGCTTCCAACTGGTAGCAGATTAAGCTCACGCTTCAACCCTGCCACTTCGAGACGAATTGCCTTCATGGTTTGCCCGGCTTGTTTTCCATCAATAAATACACTCGACTTTGCCATCTTCTACATTTTTAGGGTGATAGATGGAAGTTCGATCTCCTCAGCAACCAGGCTTGCGTAGTATTCCGCGAAATCCTGATCGAGCATTTCGAGATTTTCACTGATAGCCATGGACCGCCAATGCGTAGGGCGAAGATTTATCCCAGTACCGAATGCATTTTCGGCACCTACTTCGTGAAATTTTCCATAGTACTCGTAAGTGAACTGGATGCGATCCACCAGACCTTGTTTGGTGCGAACGCTATATTTCAGCGAATTGAGCAAAATGCCACGATCCACCAAATCCAGTTCGTGAATGTTGGCAGTCATTTGCGCCATAGCTGCAGAGCCAAACTTGTTGGCGAGCTCTTTGGCTTTCTTCAGGTCATAATTTTTCCAATCTATAAACACACCCTAAAAGTCGAGTGAAAACGGGCGTTTTGAAAGGACACAAAAAAGCCCAGACAGTAACCGTCTGGGCTGGCATTTAACGGAACCAGACCTTTATTCTGGCACCTTTTGAAACAACAATTTGTGTGTCGTGTTCTTAGGACGAATGGAATTCACATTCAACACATCAAAGATGGCCATCATTTCGCGATGCTCCTCTTCTTCGCCTTTGAACTTCTCGGAAGTAACGACGATAAGCATCATTTCCACAAACAACCGTCTGTAGTATTCTACACCCTGTTCGCGGTCCATGTCTTCCATGGCCGTGAGGATTTCAGAACAGCGATTGAGTGCTTCCAGTGCCTCGTTATCTTCGTGGAACTCTTCCAATTTGGTTTGTAATTGCTCAATTTGCGCTTTGAGCTCAGCTTGGGTTAATTCTTTTTGAGTTTGCATATCAAAAAAGATTACGGCACCGTTGCCCTTAGAGGTTGCAAACTCAATTCAGGGAATTGGATTACACAGCCTTTCGGTTTAAACTGTCACCCATAGGCAACGGCATATTTTCAAGAAATTGATTCAGATTTTCACCTGAATTAAGTTTGCACTACAAACTTCCGAAACTTTTTCGAGACAACCATTGCAAATACAATGCATTTCATTGCGTATGCAACGTTTATGCATTATTACTCCTCTTCATCAGATATTTCACCCTCTTCAATGATGGTGTGAATGTTTTCGAGGATGAATAATACATCGAGGCATGATTCAATTTGATCGCCTTCGATGTAGAGTTCAGGATTTTGCGCTGCATCGCGCAAGCACATCGCTACGAATGATGATTTGAGAGTTGACATTTCCGCATTGGAGCGGTTCTTAACGATTTCTGAAATAGATGTTACCATGATTTGAGTTTTCAGGATTAGTGTATAAAAAAACAGCCGGGAGCCGTTGCCTTGGAACGCAAGATGAATGAAAAATCCTGATTGAACTGTTGTTTAGGTGTTTGTTTTGCGTTTAAATTACTCGGTTACATCCGTTTAAGAACTAAACAACTGAGTGTTTTCGGGGCTTTGAAGTAATTACTTCCCGTACTTCTTCCGGAAAGATTCGATCTTTTTCGTTCCATAAATTCCCGCTTTTCGGAATATTGTAGCACTGTGTCCGCGTACGGTCGATTGGCTGAGGAACAACTGATCGGCTATTTCAGCATAGCTTTTTCCCTGGATAAGCAATGATGCAATTTCTTGTTGTCTTGAAGTTAGATCCAGATCGGCAATTGAATCGGTTAGTTGTATGAATCTTTCATCGATGCTTAACGAATTAACATCATTTCTTCGCTTCGGGAACAAGGCGTTGAGCTTCACTTCATTGAAATAGTGCTTCAGGTAGGCAATGGAAATGATCGCATATATTAGATTGATTATAAAAAACTCGGGAGCCGTTCCAGTTGTAATGAAAGTTACCAACGGGATGAAACTCACAAGAATTAAACTGGCAATTCCCGCAGTGTACATCGCATGGTGCGTTCCACTTTCACGGTTGAACAATTGCACGATAGCGCGCACAGAAAACAATGAACCAACAACAGTAAAAATCAATGTAAATGATAGCTGAACAAAAAAGTGATCGGAGTCTGAAAGATTGAACATGGCCAGTTCGTTAAACAGCTGGACCATCAACAAAATAATTAGCAATAGGTGAGGTGTGAGTTTACCAGATGAAAAGTTGACCTCTTTCGCTAGGTATCGATAACCGACCGATGTCAGGAGAATTCCTACGTATACAAGCAAGGATGCTTTTATTGACGGATCTATTGGGCAGATCCAAATAGTGTTGAACGCTAAAAATGAAAGGCTCAGAGCAAGGTAACGGCGGCGAACAATGTCCGCAGACTGGAAGAAATAGTGAACCACTTGAATCGGTAGTAGCACAATCTGCAGTATATAAACTGACAAGGCAAAACCTGAAATTTCCGCTGCTATCAAAGAATTGTTTTAATAGATTGTGTATCAAAATTAACGTAAACGTTACCGAAAACACGGGGTTGAATCGTTAAATAGTACTTTCCGCAACCCAAAACGGGTATTTATACCCATAGCTTCCTGTTAGGCATTTTTACCTGTTATTTTGACTATTCATTATTTCTGACGTTCTTTAGGTGAACATTTAACCAAATCAATTATGGCTTTTAACGGAAGCGAAGGGGGCGCAATTACCCTCCAAGAAGGATCAGCTCTAACCAAAGAATCCAGAGATCGAAACCCAACTGCAATCAAAGCGAGATTTTTCGGAAAAGATATTCTCAACCAAATCCTTGAACAAGAAGGATGCATGGGAATTCGAATGTATTTCGGCGAAGATGCTGATGGCAATCGTGAGCTCGTTTTGTGCGGAGCTGACAGTGATGAGAATGATATGCTGGATTTGATTGCCGATTTATCATTGCCTTGTCCAGATATCTGCAGTACTCCGAATGCGCTAAACAGCTAGCAACATGAGCAGTGAAGACATTTCTTATTTGTCTACGCTCTCAATAGTACTTCCAGCGGTTATGGCCGCTTTCATTTTTAAGCGACTCCCAAATCCTCTCAAAGTATTGAGCGTATTCATTTTAGTCACTCTTTTCATGGAGGGGGTTGGGTTCGTTTTGTTCGAATTGAAGTTCAACAACATGATCTTATTTCACGTCTACACATACATTGAGTTCCTTAGCATTTCACTCGTTTACCTGTTTATGATGCCTGATAGTAAATCCATCAAATGGCAGGTTTCATCGTATTTAGCCGTATTCTTTGTGGTTTCACTATGGAATCTCTTAATGATCGAGAGAAGTGACACATTCAATGCTCTCCAGCGCGTATTGGAATATGGTTTTCTGGTGACTTATTTCGTAATGTATTTGTCGACGATCACCAAAACGAGAAAAGCCCCCTTTTTGGAGCTTCATCCGTATTTTATTCTCACCGTTGGATTTCTTGTGTATTTCAGCGGAACACTTCTAACGTTTTTCGGAATGCACTATCTCGATACTGAAGCTCGAATAAGCATTTGGAAAATCCATGGGTTCCTGAACATTTTACTCAACATCACCTATTTTATCGTCTTATGGAAGGGCAGCAAATTGAAACAAGTTTTATCGTAATAGGTACCATTTTGATCTTGGTAATCATCGTGGGAGTGATTGTATTTATCATCAATCACAAACGCCACTTGCACGGAAAACAGCAGTTGATCCAGCTATATGAAAATGAATTCGAAACGCGCATCGAGTCGCTGGAGACGAAAGTGGAACGTCTCGAAAAAGAGAACGCCAAACTTAAATCGCGTTCATGATCCTTTCTTTTTATTGAAATCAAGTATTGTATCGGAGAATCCGAACGGAAACTCCAATTGATTATCCGGAACAAATTCTTTTTGTTTCTGGTTTTCGTGCGGTTCACAGTGCCATTCTCGGTAAGGTTCCGTTGCATCATCTTGGCAGGAAGGGCACCAGTTCGATTCTATTTGGATTACTTGCTGGGGAATGTCGGAAGTGCGTTGGACAACATGCTGGGCATCGCAGCCCAGACATGTTAGTTGAATGTCTTTCATAGTTCTTATTGATTGAAAAGTTTCAATTGAGAGCGGATCGCCTTCATTTTTTTCGATTTCGAACTATTGAATACTCGTTCCTGTTCAAAATAAGCCGCCACTTTTTCAGGTGTCGGATTGACTAGGAGCTCATTCTTAAGGTTCATCATGTTCAATTTTGCTTCCTCCTGCGCTGCATGAGCTTCCCAATGTTCTTTGTAGTGACCGAATAGGATTTCGTCTATCGTAGAGAAAACCCAAACTTCAAACTTTGGATTTAACCATGCCGCAAATTTAAGGGCTAATCTTCGATCGAAATAGATTCCATTTCGACCTCTATTATCTATTAATCTGACTGGAATTCCAGTTCGTTTATCGTGTTCTTCAAGTTCGAGCATGAACCTTTTGGTGTTATCGTTACTCATGAAATTACTAACGCGCTTTTGAAATGCTTTTGCCATTTCAGTGGCATTCACCATGACATTTCGATCGTTCGGATTCACTAAAAAGTGAATCTCCGTTTCCATGTAAATGAATTCTATTGCTTTCAAATTTTGATTTTCCATTATTTATTGATTTGAGGGTTATTTACTTGTTTTTATTTCCACGGTTGCTCCCGGATCCACATACATCTGTTGATCGCCATTGTACACTATCATCCATTCATCTACGCAAGGAACTACGGACTTAAATGTTCGGAAGGTACGTTGTCCTGGTAACTTGAATTGTTGGTTCGGTACCAGATCGGCAACTCGGATCATATTTGGAAGTGCATGAACTTGCATAACACGAATGATATCACGCGCAACCTCGATGGCTTCTTCCGCTGATGCGTATCTAATTCCGTAATGCTTCCACTGAACCACTACGCGCCCAATAGAAGGACGGTAGTAATGGTTGCCTTTCTTGTCCATGAACTTACGCGCACAGGCCACCGCTCCTTGAAGAAGAAATGCCAGGTGTTCGTTTGTTTTCTCCTTTTGCTCAACTGTTTTCTGCAAGCGCGTTTGCTTGGCGGTGAAGATGAGCTCGATGTTGTTTACTGACTTGTCTGAGTTCATGAATCGAGTTGTTTCGGTTCCCAGAAGTTCGAACTACCTCCAAGTTTTCCAGTTTGCTTAATAAATGAAACTTCCACCTTGGCCGACTCGATTAGACTATTCGAAATATCAGTCATCGCTTTAGCTTTTCCTATTTCTAATTTAATCTCGTCCGGAGTTAAATCTTCGTCGTTCAATCGCTCTAGTTGTGCGAATAAATGATCACGTAGATCATTGAGCTTGTTTCTTGCCATACTTCTTGATTTTTTTGTTGAGTTTGTTCTTTAGTTTGATGATCTGCTGGAGCTCTTCAGGAAGATCAAATATGTTATTTCTGCGTGCGAGCTCTGCACGGCTAATGAGTTCAAGGTTTTCAATGCTTGCGTTTCTTGAGTTTCCATCCTTCCAAGCTACTACCATATCATCAGGAATGGATCCGTAGTACTTTTCATAGAGAAATCGGTTGTAGTGAACAAATCCTTCCTCGGTTTTTACCACAGCCAATTCCTTTCCATTTTCGTGTTTCCAATATCGGACTTCACCAACTGGCGCAATGCCTCTAGTTTCCCACATCTTTCTATTGCCTTCCACGTAAACGCCTCGATCAATGTTCCTTTGAAGGATTCGTTCGATCTGCTTTTTTGTTCTTTTCAGTTTAAGGTACCGGCGTTTTTTCTCGATGTGCTTTTTGCTCCAGCCTTTGGCCTTTGGATATTTGAGGGCGAAGAGCTCGGCTATTTCTGTATCGCCCATTCGCTTGTAATTATCTCGAAGAAATTTCACCTGTTCATCAGTCCAGTATTGAAGCTCCATGCGTTTCAATCCAAGTACATTATAGCAATGCATCCGTAGGTGAGTGATTTTTACTCCGAGAGCAGCTGCAAGTTCAGAATTGGTCATTGTATCAAAGTTGGAGCGAATGAATTCCTTTTCCGCTTCGGTGTAGATGACTTTTCCGTATTTGGCTTTAATTGGCATAGATTAACTTTTAAGTGAATAATTCAGTTTGTGTTCTCGATTTGATGCGCTTTTCGATTTCCTTACGGGAATATTCTACATCTAAGTAGATGCTAGAGTCGTATGCCGCACCAAATAATTCCCAATCATCTTCATATTCGAAACTATCAACCAACGGATACGAAAGAACGATTGATCCTCTCTGATACATCTGTGTAATAAACTCAGGTTCATCATCTGGACAAATGTTTGATCCCGGACACTTTTGTCTGATCTCATCGAAGTTTTCCATCGTTATATTCCATCGATCAATCACAAAATCTAAGTGTGATGTTCTGTGGAGCATTTTGAGGTATTCGCTGTCAGTCAGCTCAGGGGTCAGCCCCTCTTCTTTCCAAAAACGCGATTGATATGTCATGAGTTTTGAATTGCTTATTCGACGCTGTAATTTTCGATTACTTCTCTTTTGATTAAGTAAGGTCTTCCACGAGAAACTTTCTTTTCAATCTCAACTATTCCATTATCAAAATTCAATCGGTGATAGTGCGTAGTTTCCTCAGGAGAAACCCCCAGCTCATTTCTGAGCCATACACGGATAAATTCAAGCGGAATGGATTTTATTTTTTGAAAAAAGAACATTGATTCTTGAAGGTCAATTGGAGTTATCAGAATTGATTTAGACTCCAACGTATTCATAAGGAATAATACACCATCTTTCAATTGAGATTTTTTAGGTGATTTAGGGACAAACTTATCCTCAGTTATGTATGCCGAAAGTTCCGTTTCGGGCTCTATTACCATTTGGCGGCATCCATCATAGATTATCAATAATTTCCCTTTATCCTCTTCTCTTGGATTCTGCATTTTGTTAAGGTCAAACGATTTATTGAACGTTCTAAAATTTCGTTGCTTCCCAATCTTAAATTGGTCTCCGTTTTTTAAGTCTCTTACTTTCATTGTTGTCTAATTTATGGTTCGAACTATCTATTCGAACCTATCTTAATAGTTTTGTTCGGTACTTAGTATTTGAATTTTAATCACTTCGTACCTATCGGTTTTTAGTTCCTCGGCTTCCTCAATTCTGTTGCTTAGGTTGTGTGGTATTTTCAGTGGACTTATGTATGTCTCGTCACTGAAGCAAACGGCGTTAAGCATATCTAAGTCTTTACCTTCAATTGGAAAGTAGAAGTAGTCCAGAACGTGTTTTTCTGAATATTCAACATCTTCATCATCCCATAGTCGATATTGTACAGTAACAACTACTTTAATATCGTATTCAGTTTCATCCATTTGTCTAAGTTTTTGGTTCGAATCATCTATTCGAATCCTTTGTTAAAATTTGGTTGATAGTCGTTGGATACTCATAACAACATATTCAGGATCAATACCGTATTGCCCTCCACTCAGGATGTGACTTACTTTAACAAGCATTGACCGGCCTGTATATTTTTCAAGTTGCGAACACCATTCTCGAAGATGGAGTACATCTAATTTTTTGAAGCCCCGATCGTTCTTTCGAACCTCAAATGTTTTCAATTTGAGGTCTAAATCTCTATAGTGCTCCGTAGTTGTTTTCAATTCATGAATTTTCATTTGCTGTAGATTTAAATGTTCCAAGATTGATCACGCTTATAGGGAAGTGCCTTGATGTGCTCCAGAGTGTTTGGTATGTTTAAAACACAATCGAAATAAGGCTCCTCGACAAATGTTGGGAATCCTTCTTCGTTAATTTCTATTAACTCCATAACAATTGGTTCGGCATCATCATTGGTGTTATCGTGGATGTAAAGTCTACCAACTTCTAATTTTTCGATTGTCAATGTTTCTTCGTTCATTTTATTTGATTTTGTCCCGAATCTGTCACGGCACGAACCTATTTGATCCGTGCCGTAACTGTGACGGGTGATTAATTACTGTTTTGTTTTTGGCGCGTTTTCGTCTTTTGGAAATTGATAAGGAATAGGAACTAAATCACCTTTCAAGTAGAGAGGGTGCTTTGGTGTCCCATCCTTTGAAATTTCAATTGCAAATACTTCACTTGGCACCCATTCTCTCGCAATGTGATCTAATGAAAGTTTCTTAACGATTGGAGAATTTCCCCAGGCGCAAACAACTTTATCGCATTCGCTTATTGATTCAATCCAATGCTTCTCGAATTTGCTCATATCCCATGCAACAGGATTAAGAACGTTCAGTAAATCTTTCGGGGTTTTAGACCGATAGGCAAATAAATTGACCACGACAAATCCTCCGTAGCCCCACGATTTACAAAACCCCATGCATCTACGTATCGTTGGATCATCAATACGTGAATCTGCCGTGCTAGGATTAAGCATAATGAAAAGAACTCGTTTCTTGCTTGTATCCCAAATTCGGGTTAGTTTGTATCTGAATTTTCTATCCTCGCTGAGCTCAGCGCTTTTTATCATTTCTTCTTTCATATTACTTAATCATTACAGGAAACTCAGAATAGAGCATTCCCGTGGTTAAATTCATTTCTATTTTCTTCAGCTCGTAGTGCTTTGCCTTGCACTTGAGACAAACCTTGTGGCCTGTGTCCTGGTCATGGAAACCAAACCAAAGGCTCGGGTTTCTTGGATCAAAGCCGGGATTCGTTCCGCAGCGATCGCAATTGATGGTGGAGAATAGGTTATTCATGTTTTTTATTTAAACAGTGTAGGCATCACAGATCCATCCGAATACATTTTATCCATCATCACAGTGGCAATTGGTTCTGTGCCATCCCAACCATTCGGCCATGTGTTGTTGTCAATTAAGAAATTGATTCGATCTATTTCTTCCTTATTAAGTATTTCAAAGGCGGGAATTCCTTTCATCGTACACCCTGCGTTCACTCTCTCTTGGATGTCAAGAATCTTCCACAAAAAATATTTGCGCGCTTCCAGTGTAAGTGGTCCCATTCGCTGTTGGTTCTTTGCCAATTTCCCATCTTTACGTTTTTGCCCACCAGCCTTTCGAAGTCGATGTTTTGCGAGTTTCATTTCTCGGTATAATGGCTTCAGTTCCATGAGTGGTTTGAGATAAGCCCAATCTGGTAAATTAATTACCGCCTGAAGCGCTTTATCTTTTGAAGCTAATGGGCAACCAATACAACCAGTTCTAGCGTTAATTTCTTCCGCTTCTTCTCCTCCATAAGCATCAGCAAGCATAATGGTGTTCCAGGAACCATGTTTTTTCATTGGAGCGAAAATTCTGAGCCAGTCCCAAATATTACACACCCTCCAATGAAGAATTGGCGCGAGTGTTGCACATCGATCTGATTGCAAATTTTCCTGATACCAACCTTGACCGCATTCTGAACCATCCTTTGAACAACTCAAAACTATTCGCTGATCACGGATAGCACTTTCACCTTGACGCACACCTGTTAACATCAGTACCTTGTCATGCTCACTTAACATCTGTTTCACTGCTTGTTCCATTGGATCTACTTTGATCCGACCAGTACACCATCGGAAAGTATTAGAAGGCGGCGGAACACCTCGACCAAGTATGTACACCAGAAAACGATCATCGAGCGGAGCAGAAACGATTCTCACATCAACGCTTCTCGCTTCGAGTTGCTTGATGATTTGTTGAGCCGACAACCAAAGTGGAGGAAGCTCCATGCGTGTATCAGCTGCGATAACGGTGAAACTTTTTGGTGCAGGAATTTGCCCTGTATTGATCAATTGAACCACAAGCGTTACAAGTGCAGTGCTATCTTTTCCCCAAGACCATGCCGCCGCCCAGTGGTCATGTCTCGATCCGTATTCCTTGAGACTTTCAATCGTGAGGTCGATGCTTTTTGCAATGGTGATCTTTTCGATCCCGAACATGTTGATTTGATTCTTCATTCGTTGATAGGTTAAAATTCATTCTCCTCATAGAATCGATTTCCGATTCCTTTGTACCATTCCTCCACATGAGAAAGATTGTTGTCTTTAAACTCAGCCGTTGTCACTGTCACTTGCTTTGTTTCGCTCACGTGAGCTGCATCAACGATCATCTTGACTACTCCGACAATGTGAATAGGGTTCTGCGATTCCGTGTAAGTGATGTACTTCTTTCCGAGTGCTTCGTAAGTTACGCGTGTTACTTTCATGTTTTTCATAAGTGTGGTATTAGAATGGTAAATCATCGTTACTGTTAGTAGAAGTGAGATCCAATTGTTCCTGAACAATATCGGCTTGCTCAGATTGATTATTGAGAGCTGGAACCGAAGTTTTCAAGCGTACTGGAATCATTGAGTAATCGAACGCAAATGCGCTAGTTTTTTGCCCTTCAAAACTCACATTCTTCACATTTCCAAGGAATGCTTTGCTCGATTGCATAAATGATTTGATGGATTGAAGCGGAACTCCGTTTGATCCTTCCTGACGTCGATGTGATTCCAAGTACAATGGATGCACTTTTGTGAATCGAAGCAGTAGCACCATCTTCTTTTCTCCAAGATCGAGTGTTTCCGTTTTGTTTTTTTCTCCTCTGAGCGAAAGTTCTTTTCGCTCCTCAATGATGTAATCATGATGTTCGGAAATCTTGTGATCGAACGAAAGGAACTCGATCATTTTCCAGTAAGATCCAAGCGCATCAGAATCGACTACTTGTTCCGACTGCCGGAGAATGTTCGCTCTGGCCATCTTGAAGGTATCCTCGTAACCAACGTGAATTCCTAATTTATCCGTGAACATTTTGGAAATGGTCACGAGGATAGAATAACAATCGAGTATTCTACCTTTGTACACCAACCCTGTGAGCTCGGCTTTGAGTTCCGCAGATACATCCGCCAATTCATCCTCAAAGTTGTTTACGAAATAGTCGCGGTATTTGATGATCTCGATGATCAAGTGACTCAATCCTTTTTTCTGCCAGTCTCTTAGAATGTGGTATTCGTCGATATCTTCCTGAGTTAAATCTTCCGCTTTTCGTTCGAAAGTGAGAAGGATGATTCGGGTGAACAATGCGTTGTCATCCACAGTAGGCAACCACTGGCCAGATAGGCATAAACCTGAGTTCACTTTTGTTACCTCCGTTCGGTTGTCTCGCGATAAAACGCCTCGTTCATGACCTGTACCGTCAAATGATCCTTTTAGGAGTTGGATCCGCACCGGTTTAATATCGTTCGAATACTCATCGAGCCAAACAAAGGCGTTTCTGAATCTGGCTATTCTTCGATGAAATCCTACATCAGTACCGGATGAAAGGTTAAATGGCGCTTGACTCCCTAAAAACACAGAAGAAATAGATCGTGCGCATAAACTTTTCCCTGTCTGTACCTGTCCGAACATGAACAAGTGAGGGAAATAGCTGAGTGATGAGAAAATGTGATCTCGGAAAACACATGCTATCATGAAGAGTATGGACCAATGGCCATTCATCCCATGAACGCGATTCATTTGTTTATTCCACTTTTTGAAATCAACTGTTCCAGGCTTGTATTTGAAATATCGATCGCTCTCGTATTCATCATTATCATCATCCAAATCGATGTTCACTTTTGAAAATGCCGGAAGGAAATAGTTTTCTTTGTTGTATTCGCACAATCCGTAGCTATCAATCTCAATGAATCGATCCTCAGCAATCCCATCCGCGAACGCGAAAAAGCCTTTCTTTTGCCAACCCAAAGTTGTAATAGGATTTGCCCAAGCGAATTCATTCATTATTTTCTGCTTGAGCTTCTGAAAGTGGATGTTGGTTCCATGAAACCAGTAAGGTCCGTGCAAACCGAGTAGCAATTGAAATGCCTGAAGACTTCCAAACTGCATGTTGGTGATTTCTACGAGCTTCTCTTGAAAATCGTTTTTCAATTGGACTATACGCTTGTTTTCATCATTCCCAATTTTCACCTGGAAGATCGGCTTGATAATGCAGTTGCTGATTTTCTGAATACCTCCACCTATTTCGAAGTAGTATCCTACTTTCTTATTCTTCTCGTTTGCGTCTGCATAAAAACGATAGTAGTTGAAACAATCTTTTTGCTCTTGAGGCAAATAAGACGGGAGATTATATCCTCCGTTTGCTTCACGTTCTTTCGCTCTGGCATCATCACGACCAATGGAAACCAGTTTTTCAACTGCCGTTTTTTCAATTCCTTTCTTCTTGAATTTCGCTACATATCGATTTCGTAGGGATGGACTTGCAACACAAGCAATGATGTTCTGTAATTCATTCGCAGCTGCATCGATTTCCACTACTTCCTCAGCATCTTTGAACAGGCGCTCAGCCAACCATTCGATTACATCTGTTGAGTCGTTTTTGAGAACATCAAGCAGTTCGTTCTTTTTCCACTTTTTGGATTTTACGAAATCGTCAGGATCCATTCCATTACCAGCAACAAAAACCCGGACACTAAATCCTTCCGGGAGTAATGCTTCCGCTGTTTTTCGAACTGAGCGCAGTCCCGCATCATCATCATCTGCAAAAATAGTAGCCGAGCTCGTGTATCTTTTTAGCAGTTTGGTCTGTTCCTTTGTAAAAGCTGTTCCTGCAGGAGCACAGGTATTGTCCACTCCTTGAGAGAACAATGCGGAGATATCCATTCCACCTTCTACAATCACTGCAAATTCTTTCTTTCTGATTGCTTCAATGGCGTGATACAGTCCTAGTAATTCACTGGATTTTGAATACGCATCCGAATCCGGACCATTCATCCATTTAGCCTGGTCATTATCGAAACAATTTCTCCCACTGAAGGAAACAATTTGCCCTCTTGTGTTGTACACTGGCCACATCAATCGACCTCGATAGAAGTTGTATACTCTTCCGTTGCCTTCCTTGACAACTTTCGACTCGAGCAAAGTTTGATCTGACATACCTTTTGCTCGAAGAAAATCCCGTAGATCATTCCAGTCATCAGGAGCATACCCAATGTTGAACTGATCGATCGCTTCCTGAGTAACACGACTGAGCTGAGCTTCGGGTGCTGAGTTTACATGGTCCGCAAAATACTCGGCAGCAAGTGAATTGATTTCACTAATGGTTTTGATTTGCTGATTTTTAGCGATGTACTTCTTCGCGGTATCATCGTTGTTATAAACGATTTCAATTCCAAATGCATCTGCCAATTCCTTCACCGCTTCAACAAATGAACACTTTTTGGTTTCCATCAGGAATTTGATTCCGTTGGTTCCTCCGATACCAGTTGCGAAGCACTTCCACATTCCTTTTGATGGGGAAACTACGAACGATGGCGTTTTCTCCTCTTTGAATGGACTCGCTCCTTTCCAGTTTGCTCCATTCTTTTTCAGCTCTACATATTTACTGATGACTTCTACCAATGGAAGATCATCGACCTTATCTATCGTTTCTCTACCCAACATTACCTAAAATATTTTGAGTTGATTTAATAAGTAGAGAACTAGCGTATGAAAGTTCAAATAAGGCGTTACATACGGGATCATTATGCCAACTTCCCGCGAATTTGATTTCGTCTGCAGTAAGGAGTTTAAGTAAGATTTTCTGTGAGTCGAGTTCTTCGGGAAACCACAATTCTACTTCAGTTGTTTGGTGATCGGTAAATTGAGAGAGTTGTATTTTTTCCGCTTCCTCTTGAGGGCATATAATTAGTACTTTGAAGGCTTTCATTCAGTTTTCTTTTATGAGTTTCTCCCGATTTATTCTCGGGAATCAAGTATTCTATTTGGTCGTAGTGTTGCTTCACAAATCTGTGAGCCTGTTCTATAGACCATTTGGATTCGTATGCTGATAAGTAGTTGCTGATATCCTTAATGATCTTCAAACACTTCGCGTTATTTCGATACGACTTCTTATTTTGAATAAGTCGCTTGCGAACACGAATGATCTGTTTGGTGATCGATATACAGCTTACCATTTTTCAAATGTGCGTTCGGCATTTTTGAAAATGGTATCAACGTCGCCTCCGAGTTCACGCGCGTAATCAATAGCCGCCTCAAGGATTCTTTGGCTGAGATATTTTTTTGTTAAGCCACGATGTATGGATTGTTCGGTATATAGCTCATCGTTTGTCTTCTTTACTCGCTTTCTGATTGCTTTGCCGTATCCGTACGGTAGCATTGCCTTTAACGCTACCAGATGATGTTTCTCTACTTTTGATGTGTCAATCATTGTTTTCGTTTAAATATTGCATTTTCATTGCAAATATATTGCAAATGCAATGAAATGCAATGAAAATGCAATAATATTTTCAATATTTATATTGATCTTTGCAATGAATTATTACGAATCACTCATCAAATCAACTCAATACAATCGATGGAAAACAATACAGAATCAAAGGATGTGCATCAAGGACAGTGGATCAAAGCTCTTCTCGATGAAAACTCATTCAGTTTTGCTGAAGCTGCAGACAGAATAGGAAAGGATCCTTCAACAATTCAGAGATGGACAAAAAAAAAGAAAGTAGAGCATAAGAATCTCAAGCTCATTTCGGATATCTTTCACCTGGATCTAAGAGACTATTTCGACAATATGGATCATCTATACAGCAATCGGAATACCTTTCGCGATAAATATTTTGAACTACTCGAAAAGCAAAGAGGGAATGATCAAAAATACCAGCAATTGTTGGAAAAGTATAATGGACTATTAGAGAAGTACAACGAGAAACTGGAGGAATCGAATGAAAGAACCGCGTCATAAACGCGGCAAATGCACTATTTTTTCAATGAAAACAGGCTCCTACAATGCGCATAAATAGTGTGTTTGGAGTTTTAAAAAGAATCCCTCATTCTCCGCCACTTGCAAAGAAAGCCCCGTTTTTAGGGGTTTTCTCGCAAAACATCGTTTTAACCGCG
>JAOXNJ010166457.1:9034-20760 GCA_028566655.1 Metis holothuriae
CCAAGCGGACCAGCACGTATTAACAAGATTTTTGATTTGTTCACTGATGGACAAATTGATCTTGCAATCTCAGCAATCCCCATGAATAATTCAGCTAGTCATGTAAAAAAGACATTTTTAATTCCTTTTTTTTCGCTCAATTTTTCATTGGCTGTACTGCATTAATTTTCTTTGCAATGTTCTCTGTACTCTACTTGGCCAAGACAGAAGGCAAAATATACGAATCCGACGAAATTCCGTTTTTGGGAGCCAGTTCAGCCATTCTGTTCTGCTTTGGAGTCCTTTTCACACAGTCAAACGAGAGAATTGGCAAAGCAACGCCCTCTGTCAGGTAAGACAAGACATGACAATCATCAGAGCGCATTTGAAGTGAAATTTGCACATTTTTTTGCAAGGATTTTTGCATTGTTCCTCATGATTGCAACCTTTTTCGTCTCACTGACATTTGGAGGGAATTTGGCCTCCCAATTTAGCACTCCGCCCCTCGAAAGTCCAATGAGAAGTGTTGAGGATGCAATAAGGAGTGGATTGACTTTGGCAACCACTTCGAAAGAAATATATTCGGCTGTCAGGAATCAGAGAAACGAAGCTCTGAAGATGAATATTAAGCACTTTCCCTCTTATTCGGCTTGCAAGGTTGAGTCAAACTGAATCCTTCTGTTTTTCGTTATAATAAAAGTAATAAAGAAACTAAAATAAAGACAACCTTTCATTTGAAATAAACAAAATGCTTATTCTTGTACAGATAATGATGGATGTGCAGAAGAGAATTGCTGCTTTCGTGGATCACAGTCAAACAATAGAGTTTCTCATACAATCGTCCTTCACATCCATTGACAGTCATCCCATGATACTCGTATGACATTTTCCTGGGAGGGAATTGAGGGGACTTGCCAAATCGTTCCCTGCTATTCGCAGTTCAATTGAAAACCCATACAAGGATCAACTGGATCGTATAATAAGGAAAGAATAGCCCAAAAATTTGCTCTATTTCCAATTTCGAAAATTTTCCAATTAATTTTTGATTTTTTTAAAAAATTTATTATACTAGATACTTGGATGCTTCGGGCATTCCTCTTTATCTGGAGAAACTTGCTATAAGGGATGAAAGAGTTCGTCGTCCTTGCTGTCCTTTGTCTTTTCAGAGAGAGAACAGAGAGTACAAAAGGTTCACCGTAGATGACACTCAGGTAAAAAGAAAATTATGTCGACTATTTCAAAAAAAAAAATTTATTAAATAATGTTGTTTTCCCAGGGCATTTTTCTCATGTACGGTGGCTATTTGGTCTTCGCATTTTTTGCTCTGTCATTAGAGCTCTGTTTGTCTGAGAAGAAGAGCAATTCGAATAAGAAGGAACATTTTCATCCCGAAAATTTGGCCTTGGAGGATTTGGGAGGAAAAGAAAACCGAAGGGAGGAGAGAGTTAATCATCATCAAATTGAGGAAATTGTGCTCAAAGATTGCTAAAATTTACAAACATAAGAAACTTCACAACGGTTGAAATTATAGGGACAATTCTCAGATCAGTTAAAATTGGTATTTAGCTTCACAATTACATATGTATTAAAAATTGGCTAAATTAATGCATGGCAACACTAAATTAGAGGCCAATAAAACAATATTGCTAAAAAACCAAAGAGTTTGCAACGTCACAATTAGGTTTTATAATAAAAAAATTGGTTGACATTACATACATTAGTCACATTACGTAATTCGACTCATTTACCCCAAATATGTCGACTCATTTACCACATCAAATCTGTCGACTCATTTACCTAGCGCTATTCCCTAGCGCTATTCCACTTCCTCGCCTGGAGGCGGGCAGCTTCCCGCTTGGGCAGACGGGTGCGGGCAGACCTGGAATCTGGCAGAACAATGCTAGCGCTACGTCGCACAGCTGACGTAACACATTGATTTGCGCTCACATTCACATTTGGGGACGCCCTAGTCACGAACAATCCACAATAGAAGTCAGCGTTGACGTGTCGTTGTTATTGTTCTCGGACAGATCGGTGGAGCAGGTCAACGGCGATGAGTGCGCGTCAGCTGTCGCTCCAGATCCACGTGCCGACGTCGTCGACGCCGCTCGAGCTGCGCGTCAGCCCCGAGTCGAACATCAGAGACGTCAAGCTCGTCATCGGCGACAAGTTGCCCCAGCACCCCTTGCCCGGGGACCAGAGGCTCGTTTACGCCGGCCTACTGCTGTCTGACGACGTGAAGCTGGCGCAGGTGCTGAGGAGGGACGAGCAGAAGGAGTTCTGCGACAAGTACGTCTTCCACCTGGCCCTCGGCGCCAAGTTCTTCAACGACAGCAACAGCAACAGCGCCAAGAACGACGCCAAGAGGAAGGAAGAGCCTCTCAGCACTGATCATAACAATGGCAATAGCAATAATAATGCTATGTCGATGGATAGCAGTCATCATTTTGGTGGCACCAATCAAGTTTTGCAGAGTGGCCAACAGGGTTATCACGGCTCCCATCATCACCAGTGGTACATGTACTACATGTACCACTACATGCACCACCATCAGCAGCAGCAGGAGCAGCATTACAGGAATGGAGGGCAGGCCGCGGTGAACGCTCCCGTGGCGACGACGCCCTTCGTCCCCGCCAACATGGGCCTGAACAACGCGGCCGAGGTCGTGGAGGAGGAGGTGCAGGAGGAGAACGACGTGGACGAGAACAATGGGCAGCCCAGAGACATGTTGGATTGGTTCTATATCAGCACCAGACTCGTCGTGCTCTTCAGTGTCGTCTACTTCTACAGCTCCCTGGCCAGATTCGCCCTGGTCGCCGGTCTCGCAGTCGTCGTCGCCCTCTGGAACGCAGGACAGGCCAGACAACAGCAGCAACAGCAGCAGCAACAACAACAACAACAGCAACAACAGCGACAAGAAGGAAATGAGGGCGAAAGAGTCGAAGGGGAGGATAATGGAAGAGAAGAAGTGACAGAGCAAGTGGTGAACCCTCCCAACGAGGCTACCAGTAGCTTGAATGTGGCTGCCACCTTCTTCACCACTCTCTTCATGTCCTTGTTACCCCAACAGCCGCAGGTCGTTTGAGTTCTGAAGGAATCGTTCTGTACAAGTCAACTGAAGTGGCCACTGAGAACGCAATTCACTGGTCAGTCAAGAATCAAGTGACTGAATTTCGACGACGTTATTTACAAAATCGCTTTGAAAAAGCTAAATTTGAGGTTAACGCAGTTATCGTATTCGTAACCATTCGTCAGCAAGAACCAAGTAAAGTATGATTCGTTTTCACGAGAAAGTCTTCTTTTTTTGGGAGCCAAAAAGTCATCATAGGGGTTTAAGGTCAAAGTGTTATATATTGCATACACACAGATAAATTATCCACGCATTCTCTCTCTCCTTTTTTCTTTGTTCAACTATTTTTCACTTCACCCACTACTTTGATTCTTATTCATATGAAAACAACAATTGGTCACTGTGCCTTTGTTCCTTTCTGTAGCCCACGTGGCTTCAAACTTGCTATTTGGAATAAACAAGTGCAGCATAAAACGTCATTCTTTTTAAAGCGAATTGCTTTGGACAAGTGTCACGTAACCTTCCCTGTGACATGTGGCCTTAAAAGGCTTCTTTTTTAGAGTGAAATGACATAACAAGCGCACTTATCACGCATATGTCCACGAAGAAACAGTGCAAAGGTCGATATTATGTAAGGAACAAAGTGCTGCGCCATGACACATGTTTACACCGTGCAGACGAAGATCGATGAAGTAAGGATGAATTTCAATGTGGCTCATATCACATTTCTTAATAGCAATAATGTTGGTCACTGTATTTTTTACGAGCATGCGATGTGCACAGCCGAAATCAAACTTTATTACGAGATTCTCAGTACAATTGATCCGTTGAGAATTTGCACCATTTTTGCGATTGATGTTCGTTTGCATTAACGAAACCTTGTTACTTGCCATAACGAGGCAAACAATGACTCCAATCAAAGTTATTGGGATAAATTAAAATTTGCATTACACTGATTTTACTATAATTTAGACACAATCATTAATGATCCATTAACTAAATTGAACTAATAAGGTCAGTGCAAGTTGGCCGAAACAAAAATCTACTTACTGCTTTTGCCACTCAGCCCTGTTCCCCTTGACCCAGGTCTGGTACACATAACTACTACTATCACTAATGGGATGATTACCGTTATAATTACCCTCATTAACATCATTATTATTATTATTCAAATGTGTATTACAAGGTTTTAGTCTGGGCTCCGTGGCTGCTCTGGCATTCTTGTTGTCGGCGTCCAGCACCACGTTGGCCAGAAACGAGAGCAATTTGGCTTTTTTCTCGGCCTTGCTCGTCTTCATTCGCAATTTGTTGGAGGTCAAGCACAATTTGCTGGATTTGTGCACAATTTGCGAATTTGCGGTCCAAAGGAATTGCTGAGATTCGCTAAAATCGCACGTCTCGAAGCTCAGCTTGTTCTCCTTCCCAATTGCTGTCAGACACCTTTAAAGAATAAGAAGGCAAATCATGTTTTTGACTTTCAGCAAGGTTAAAATCAATAATATTGTTTACATTATAACAATTAGTGACAGTGGGAATGGAAACAGTGGCTGACAATTACCTCGTGCTGCTTCTCAGCTCGCCCCCTCTGTAGATTATGTTCTGCAATACAATTAATAAAAGAATTGATCAAAGTAAAATGATAAAAAAAAGAAATACTGCATATACCTTTATTTTAAAAACTATTGAAAATTTGAAAAATATCGAATAATTTTACCTGAAATCCACCTAGGCCATGACACTGCCTCAGAACAGCTGGCCCTCTGACCCCCATTGCGTCTAGACAGAGACCAGACTGGATTTCCTTGATTTGGCCAAAGAATTCGTTTTCTTCGTTAATATTAGGGAATCCGTGATCAATGTAGACATTTTCGAGAAACCACTTGAAATCGTGGCACTTCAGCTCCTCTTTTAGCCTGAATCTTTCATCCAAGTTTCCGAGATTGATCGAGTTGGCGTGGGCGTTGAGGAAGTTGAAGAGGCTCTTGTACTCGTCGGTCCACACCTCGACGAACCTGGCCGTGTTGATCAGGCTCGTGTCCTTCTGCGTCTGCAGGTCCCCGGGCAAGGTGTGCGGCGTGGCCGCCCTGTACAGGTGACCCACGTGCGAGCAAGGCGTCTTTATCAGTGCCCCGCCACAAAGCCAGACTCTCACCTAAAACACAAAATAAATCATTTTATCAACATTTTTTTTAATTAAAAAAGATCATTTTTGAGTGAAAATTTTGATTTTTGAAAGAAAATGCTCAAAAAACTCACAGACATCTCCACATTTTCGCCTCCCCAGATGCGCATCTGCTCGTCGAAGGCGCCCGACGCGAAGAAGAAGGCTCGATCGACGGCAATCACGCAGCCAATCATTGTCGGAGTCACAAATGTCTGACTGTAATAACTGTCATTATCATCTCCAATTAAGTCATTATTAGGGCTAATTAAGTCATTGTCTCTAATTAAGTCATGATCGATGATTGGAGCCAGCCAAGCGTGCATGAATTTCCAATCAATTCCGCCTCGAACCCGCCCGCTCTGCAGTGATTCCGGCCCTCTGTACTCGAATGTGTCGGCGTCAATATCGTCCACAATTGGCAGAGCCACAGTACTTCTTCTCTCGCTTATTAAAGTCAGTAATGGCGGCAGCCAAAAGGGAGCGACTTCGATGTGCGAATCCAAAAATATCAGCACAGAGCCCAAGGCAGCTTTGGCGCCTTTTAATCGGGCTTGAATCAAACCGATTCGCGTCTCCGAACGAAGTATTATGGTGCTAGCGGCCAAAGTCAGTAGGGATTGCGGCAATTTTGTTATTATATCGTCTGAAAAGAGTCAAAAAAGTGAAATTAAATAAAGAAATATGTACTATTTCAGTAGTTTTTATTATCTTTTTTAAACTTGTTTTGATTTTTTTATGATAAATTAATGAATTGCCTTTCTGATCGTCTGAAAAGGGTCCAAAAAGTGAAATTAAATAAGGAAATATGTATGATTTTAGTACTTTTTATTATCTTTTTATAATTGTTTTGATTTTTTATTAAAAAATTGATGAATTGCCTTGATTGGATGCGTCGTCGACTAATATGATTTCTTTGAGCAGTTGTCTAGGCGAGCGATTGATGACGGAGTGAACTGTGCGCAGTAATGTCGATAAGGGCTCGTTGTGGAACACAATGATCACGCTGGTATCCGGCAACCGATCAGGATATTTCACCAATCGACAACTTTGATTTAAAGAAAACACAGAAAATTGGTCAAAAATTAATTTAATTTCAGGTAAAATGTACAAGAAATGTTTCACCTTTTGGGTCTGACATCAGGCAAAGATCGGTTTAAGTCGACTTTATCGCTCACAACGAGACTCAATTGATGCAAATGCTTCGTTTTCTCATCTCTCCTTATTTCTTCCTCATCACTCAATATTGTGGCACTTCCATTTTGACCGAAACGAAAACTATTTTCGTAATTTTTCACCATTTCTTCGTAATTTTCGTCGTCATAACTCCAATAATGAAGCTGAGATTGTCTGTAGCCCTTAAAACGCGATTTCAAGGGCAATTCAGCCCTTTTGTCTGAGTCGTGCCACTTGTCAATCTCGTCGAAGATGTCGTACATGTTCGACATGTTGTCCACGTTGTTGTTGGTGCTCCAGATGACGAAGATGGCCGTCCAGGTGAGGGCGAGGATGACCAACGCGGTGCGGTTCCGCGAGCTCCGCACTCTGAAGATCGTTCTGAACAAGCTGCGCTTCAACGTCATCGTGCTCAACGAGATGTTCACCGACAACAAGGACACGAACAAGGGGCTCTACCTCGACAACGAGCCCAACTTCAACGAGTTTCAGGCCCGAAATGAGGAACAGGTATGGTGGAAGAATGGCTTTGAAGCTCGTTGTATTGTGAGAAGTCAGACAGGTGGGTTTGCCATGGGTGAAATCGGTGCACGGGAACAGATAAGAAATATGTACAATACGTATATAGAGACCCTTCTTACTCTCTTCAATCTATTTTGTGGCCTAAAATGTGCACCAAAGTGCCAAATAAAAAAGGTTTTATATATTGTAATTTCCTTTTTTCTGCTACTATGTACGTGTTTCATAAACTTTGGAATGCTCATTGTTCACTTTGGTGCATGCTGAGCGTGCCTATTGTGTCAGATCTTGCACTGGGATCCATTATACGCAGATAGATGAGATCTTGGATCACCGGCCTCATTAGTGCATTAACTCTGAAGTTTGAATATAAAATGAATATAAAATCATTTTTTTTCGTGTCTAAAAAAGGGTTTTTTTTTACATTTCGTGTAATTATGGCACAAAATCATTAATCGCTCTATAATCATTGGTTGATTTTGGTTTTAGGGCGACTAATGAGCACATAAAAAAGAGCAAAGTTTTATCATAGATTAATTTTTCGGAAAAAAAACCTGAGCAATTTGAACTGCGGCTCGAAATTAGGGAAATATTAATACATCATGGAAATACATATTTTTACACTTATGAGTCTAAAAAAATCGGTCAAAAAGTTTGAATTTCACGGGATTTTAGGCACCAAATGTAGAAAAATAGGGTTTATTTAGTGGCTATTCCGTGTCTGAACATCGGAAAGTATGCAGTACTATTTATTGGCGGTGAGACAACGCCCAATGCGACTCATGCGATCAACAAACTCTATAATACTTGTATGTAAAGATGGTTTATTTATAGTCATTTTACTAAAGATGTCAACATAGAAACAAACATTTGTTATTGTATCGACCCATCACAATCCTTTTGGGACCCCCATTTTTCTCATGGTGGGCGTCAAGCACTGCATGTCACAACTAATCCCTCTTTTTTTCTCACATACACCAGCTGTTTGTTATGTAATACTTTATTCCATTCAACACCTTATATTGTACTTAAAATGTGATATATGTACATTTATGTAATAAAAGTTACTTAAAAAGAGCATTATAAGAGAGAGAAAGAGCTGACAAAGGCCATAAGTATTATTCTTTCTCAGCTCCTATGCCCATTCATTCATTCTCTCTATACAACAAATCCTTTTGTCTCAAGCCATGCATCAATACATTTACATACGCTTTCTGTTGTAATGTGTCTATACATATATATTCACAATAAAGAGTTGCATTGTTGGGAGCCGCGGAAATGGCGTGGATGACGTCGGAAGCGGCGCTCCCCTTGCCTGCGTCCCCCACGAACTCGTGCTCGCACATCTTGTCGTTGTTCCACTCGTTGTTGTTCTCGTTGTTGCTGGCGCTTAAGTGGCCGGCATTGTCTGATAAATGAGGCCGCTATTTTTGTTCCCTGCTGCATAAGAAGTTCGGTGGCCCAAAGTGTTTTCCAATAGCTAGAGTATGCGAGCGACCTTCAGGGATGCTGAGACAAAATCTCTATTTAATCCATCAATGTCTTTCTCTCTTATATTCTTCTTTTACTATAAATTTCTATTTTCAACTCTTTTTGAAGGACACTTTTGCTCCTTGGTGCTAGAAATTGCCTCACAACATTCTACACATAAAAAAACGGATATCAGGTTTATTGGGAATAGCCTCCATTACATACCTATTGACTTGTCAAAATTGTCAAAGTCAATTAATTCGTTCAGTTTACTTCATTGACTATATTGTACATAGGATAGAAAATGTGACTTGATCCGCATCCCTGGCCCTCAATTAACTGAGTGCATGGGCTTCGTGGGTCTTCCTCTTTCTCCCCTCCTTTTTTTGCCTTCAGCCCTTATAAAAGCTCTCGTTTGGGCTTGAGCAAAATCACTTGCTTGGCAAAAGCAGATCCAATAAGATCTTAGAACGACTTGTTACAAAACTTTTAATTATTGTTGTTGTTATTCTTGTTGAGAATCAACTGTATAATGAGGCTAATTGTTCCCTTGGTGCTGCTGGTGGCAGTCGCCTCTGCCGCATCCCTCTATACATGTAATTAATGGCAAATAACTGCTTTATTAAGTTGTTTGCTTGAAAAACTAATTAATTAAAAGAGAAAAATGATGGCTGTACTTATTTCTAGCCAACAACGAGAACTATTTGGCGGCCTTGCACGGCGATGACGCCAGACTGGCTCATTTTCTCGTGCACTCACCGAATGGCGGGTAAATTTTACTAATTCAATTATTTGAATAACTAATTAAATTATCAAAATATTTGATTTTTAAATTATCTGAGTTATCTATTAATCAAGTTTCTTTTTAAGATTGTTGTGGCGTCGCTTGAAGAAGGCATCTCAGGAGAGCACTGAGCGCTACTTGCGCGACTACCCGACCATCTTCGACAACACCTCGGACGATCTGCGCCACGCCACCGCCCTCGCCGGCAAGTTCGACAACATGTCCAAGCCCAACTTCGGCAACCCCTTGTCCTTCTGCTACGAGTCTTTACTAATGTTCTCGTTGTTTCAGATGACGAGGGGCGCTCCAACTCGCTGCTGATGCGCATGTTCAAGCGATCTGGCGAGAACGTGCAGGAGAGCAGAAACTAATTAGCCACAAAATCTAAAAAATGACACAAATAAAAGTTGTTGATTATTGACTTCGGCAATGTTAATTACCAAAAATGAGTTAATTAAAGTATTTTTGAATGATGATAAAGACAATTGGGGAGAGAGGCGCTGTACTAAGTGATGGCGGCCACGACGACAAGGAGGAGGGAGACCACAATGGCCATTTAATGAGCGACCAGTGTAATGATTTTGTGTTAATTGATGATCTTGATGGCAATTTTCAATGAGGTTATGGCAAATTCTCGAATAATTGTGTTGAAATGCAGCCTTTTTTGGCAATAAACAAAAACAAATGCATTCTGTATGCATGATTCGCAATGCTTGAATTACTGCGTTCATTTGAAATGCCTCTCATAAAGTTCGTATTTTACACGGCACTACTAATATTTTTTGCTCTTTTTTATGAGCTTAAAGGTGAAAAGTTTGTTTTAATGAGAATCAAGGGAAATCATAAAGTCAGAATCACATACTTTATTGGGAGTTGATAGGAAAACAGGCATTACTTATGAAGTGACCTCGACATTCTTCAGG
Source organism: Metis holothuriae (assembly GCA_028566655.1). Taxonomy (NCBI): domain Eukaryota; kingdom Metazoa; phylum Arthropoda; class Copepoda; order Harpacticoida; family Metidae; genus Metis; species Metis holothuriae. The sequence goes on from JAOXNJ010166457.1 coordinate 19,117, forward strand.
CACACCACATAACATACTTCTATAACACTACTTTAGTAAGTGGTGCACAATGTAGTTTGAAGTATATGTGTAAAAGTTGGGTGGGCGTGAAGCGACCTTGGAATTGCGGCCTTGCAAATCGAGGGTCAAATCAAAAGATTTGCCTGAGATGAGTATGTACTGGCAGAAAAAAGTGTGCCGAAATTTAGCACACACTTTTAGGGATGCAATGACGTATTTACATTTTGACTGTTCAGAGAAGGAATGGAGGTTTTGCCCCATTGATCGATCCAATTCCAGGAAAAACAAGACTCTTAAGTACCAAAGTGGATTTAGGTACATACTGTACTTGGTATTTATGTTTGTCTAGGGGAATCCCTGAGCTCTTGTAGGTAGATCTATATTAAGAGTCAGTTTTTAAGTATTTATGTATACAGCATATATTAAGTGCTACCTACAATTGTACAATGTACATGTATTATATGTACATGTACTCGTATTAAAGTACATATGTAGTTAGAGTAAAGTACAATAAATTTCTTGCCCAATTGTCTTAATGCCCAAAGTTTGTATCATTTGGGTTTATCCAAGTTTATCCCTGGCCTCTAGTAGATAATAGTACGAAGTAGAGATCACTTCCGGTCCCGCTGACCTCGTTGTAAAGCAGAGCAAGGTCAGCCACTTCCAGCTGGACTCGGCCTTCAAAAACGTATCCGGAGCCACTTTTACCGACATTTCTTCCACACTTGCCAGAAGACACGCTTCTCTCATTATGTACTTTGAACTCAAAACACTTACCTAAAAGTCCGAATGCAGAGCAAGTTACTGGCATTTTGACCAAGGTCGTCTACAAAACACCCTTACTTCAAGTGTCACTAAGGCAACTTGTTCAGAGCTAGAGATCCATTAGTGGTGGACCAGACACTGAACAAAGTTAAATGTCACACTTGAACCGATATCATCGAAGCAACACCCAGCTGAGCTTGATGACTTTTATGGTCGAGTGTTGTGACAGGATGATACCGTTGTTCTTGCCACCTCTTCCTTCTATCAAGAGCAACGGTGCCTCTTATGATCGCACTTCACAGTTGACCTTGACAGAAGCACTCATTAACACTTGCTCAATTCTTGAAAGAAGCATTTTAAAGGCCCTAGGGCGACCTACAAGAACGTACGTAGTTCGGAACAGGAGGTCAAAGGTGGAATCTGACAGTAAAAGGAATGACAAAGAGCCACATTTTACCACGTTTACCACTACATTTTTCTTTAAAATTCATTATACATTGTATAATGCTTTAAACACCAAAATGCAATAAAGTCAAGAAATGGCACATAGGGCAAAACCGACCGATAAAAGGAGCCCCGGCCAGCGCTACTTCGGGCAACACTTCCGGGACACATGGTAGAGAAGCCAGTTTGTGGCGCCAGCCCCCCTAGCTCGATTTTGGATAAGCGACAAGAATGGTTGATCCTTGAATCATTCCGATTGTAGACTTCGAGTTGAGCAGGTTGGATAGCAATGCGCCTCTCCATTTTTATTGTGGCCTTTTTGGCCGTGGGCACGGGTGGCCAGTTCTTCGACAACTTGTTCCGCGGCTTCAACAACGGGCTGCGCAACGTGTTCAGGCCCGTGCAGAAGATGTTCGAGCGCGGCCCCTTCCGGCC
>JAOXNJ010166458.1:0-10681 GCA_028566655.1 Metis holothuriae
CGCGGTTGGTAGAATTTGCCGCCGTTAGCCACGGTAGCGGTAGCGATGGCCATTTGTAGCGGGGTGGCGAGAATGCCACCTTGGCCGATGGAGGCATTGGCCAAGTCTCCTGCGCGGGGTTGGTAATTCGCGGGATGGCCGTAGGCGCGCCTCCAGGAATCTGTGCCGAGAATGAGACCCGCTGCCTCGCCCACGCCCGAGAGTTCAATGCCTGTTTTTTGGCCGAGACCTTGCAGCTGCAGCCCGCGAGAGAGAGCTTCGCCACCCAGGGCATTGGCGTAGCGGTAGTAGAAACTATTGCAGCTTACGCGAATGGACTTGGGCAAGTCCACACTGCCATGACTGCCGCGCGATTGGTTGAAAATCCAGCAGTTGAAAGTGTGTCTGCCGCCGGGATTGTAGGGTGCGCAGTCAAAGCTGGTGTGCTGCAAGTTTTTCAAGCCGCCTGCAAGCGCAATGGGGATTTTGAAGGTAGAGCCGGGCTCAGCCGGGCGCAGCGCCTGGGCCAAGAGCGGGGCTTTGCGCTCGGGGTCTTGGTAGCCGCGAAAGACCTCGGTAGAGACGGAGGGGATGAAAAAATTTGGATCAAAGCTAGGCACAGAGGCCATGGCCAAAAGCGAACCATCGCGCGGGTCAATGACCACGGCGGCTCCTTGGCCAACACCCGCATCTCGCAGGGCGCGCTCAGCGATGTATTGGATGCGCAAGTCAAGGGTTAAATAGACATCGGAGCCGCGTACAGGTGGAGTGTAATCGACTTCGCCGACGACGAGACCATTGACATCGCGCATGATGGTGCGCGTGCCCGGCGTGCCGCGCAGTAGTTTGTCCATGCTCGCCTCCACGCCCGCAACGCCGACATCGTCGAGAATGTCGAATTTGAGCTGATTTCTTTCTGCACGTTGCGTTTCGCTTTCACTTAAGTCATCGCGGTTGCCGGGGCGCAAGTAGCCCGTGAGGTGGCCAGCGAGCGCTCCATAGCGATAGCGGCGTTGCGGCAGGGTGAGGACTTTTACGCCGGGAAGCCAATCACTGCGTGCTGCAACTTGGGCGACTTGCTTCCAGCTGAGTTGCTCAACTAAAATCATCGAGACAAACTCGTTGTTGATGCGCCAGTGGCGGTCAACTTGTTTTGCGGTGACTTCGGAGTCAATGCCCGCAAGCTTCAGGCGAGGGAGGAGATATTCCTCGTAAATTTTGCCCAAGTCTTGGGTGAAGCTGCGCAGTTTGCGGCCTTGGGCGGCTTGCTCATCGTGCCAACTGCGGCGCAGTTCGCCTAAGTTGACCACCAGCGCGTAGTTGCGCTCATTGCTGGCGAGTACCAAGCCATTGCGGTCACGAATTTCTCCGCGCACAGCGGGAACGCGGACTTCGATTGTTGAGGCCTCGGGCAGTTGGGCAACGAAGACCTCCTCTTGCTCAACTTGGACACTCCACAAGCGCGTCAACAGAGCCGAGAGGCCCAGCGCGATGAGAATGCCCAGCAGCACAACGCGCAGCAGAGCGGGATGAAAATAAGAAAAAAACGAGTTCACGGCATTTCAAAGAAGGCCAAGAAGGAAACTTCCCGAGCTGAAAAAGCTCGAGGGAGCGGGTTGAAAGGGCGGATCCTACATAGGGACTGCGGCGAGGCTCTTGGCGAGCTGGCGCAGGAGTCTTGCGCTGAATCACCCAGAAAAGGGTGCTCAGAGTCAATAGGGCAAGACTGGAAGCAGGGGTGGACATGAAAAGGAAACAGTGCTTGAGCAAAAAGAAAAAGTAAGCTTCAGTGGCTCAAGGAAAGCAGAGAAGTATCTTTGTTGATGCGAGAAGAGAGGGGAGATTGCCGCCCGAACCAACATTGAGGAATTATCTCAAGTGCTTGAAGGTGCTCTTTGATTCTCATGAGGGGAAATTGAAAAAGAAAGGGCTAATCAGTCACTCCCAAGTTAATCCTAGCTGAAGACTTAGCAAGTGGGAAAATGAGGATTCTTGGTGTAGAAGCTCATCCATTAGTTGGCTTGGCTTCCGATGACCAAACTACTCTTCGTGCTCGAGGTTTTCCTCTTCTTGTTTATCCTTGGGCTTGGGAAGCTGCTTGAAGTGAACTTGGATGACACGTCGACCATCAGCTTTGGTGACGGTAGCCAGCCAGCCGTAGAGTTCCACCTGTTCGCCACGACTGGGCAAGCGCCCCAATTGCTCGGTGACTAAGCCGCCCACCGTGCTCACCTCTTCGTCCTCGAAGCGGATGTCGGTGACATAGTCATCGAAATCATGCAGGCTCATGGAGCCTTCGACGAGGTACTCGCCCTCGCCAATTTGCTGGATTTCCTGCTCTTCGGCATCGAATTCATCTTTGATTTCTCCCACGAGTTCTTCGAGCACATCATCTAAGAAAACCAAGCCAACAGAACTGCCATATTCATCGACAACCAGTGCCACATGATGCTGGTTGGAGAGAAAATACTGCAACAACTCATCCAAAGGCATGTTGCCAGGTACGGCCTTGAGTTCGCGCTTGATGCTGGTTAGCTGTGGTTCTTCTTCGCCGATTAAATCAATGATGTCTTTGATGTGAATCAGCCCTAGTGGGTGGTCGAGATTGCCCTCAACTAAAGGAAAGCGAGTGTGCTTGCAATCGCGAGCTTTTTTGAGTTGTTGCTCGAAGCTTGAGTTGATGTCCAGTTCGATAACATCGCCACGTGGGGTCATGATGTCTTTGACTTCAATTTCGTTGAGTTCGAGCGCATTGATTAAGATCTCACGCTCCGTTTCGGTGACATGGTCGTTGCGCTCACTTTCCGCCACTAAGAGTGCTAGTTCTTCTGCGGTGTGGACATCTTCGCCCTCGGAACTGCGCTCCATGCGCAGCACATGCTTCATGATGCCTGTGGCGGAGGCGTTCATGACACTGCTTGCCCAGCCAACACACTTGCGAAACAGCGAGAGCGGGCCGACGACAAAGATGGTCACCGCCATGGTTTTGCGGATGGTGAAGCTCTTGGGGATGAGTTCTCCAAGGACCACATGAAGGAAGGTAAACGAGGCGGTGGAAATGAGAAAGGCGATGACAACTTGCCAGCTAAAACTAGAAAAAACCCAAAGAAAGGGACCATCAATTCCAGGAATGAGTCTGAGTATTGGGTCAATGAGCCTGCTCACAAAAGGGGTTCCGAGCGCACCCAAACCCAGCGAGGTGATGGTCACGCCCATTTGAATGACCGAGAGGTATTCTTCGACTTGGGAAGTGACTTTGCGGGCGATGCGCAGTTTTTTGGGATTGACTTCACCCTCAGCCATGTCGAGCTGGCTTTTGCGCACGCGAATGATGGCGAACTCACTGGCTACAAAGAAGGCATTGAGCACCAAGAAAAAGATGATGCCTGCGATGTAGAGCATAATTTCTCCCGTGGTAAGTGGGGCGAACTCAGCAGAATTTGCGAAAAAGGCGGGCAGCTGGGCTGCCATGGTACTGTAGGGGTCGTCAAGACTTGGGCTCATCAAAGGGGGCGAGAAAGGAGCTAGTTTAGCAAGTGATTGACAAGATGCAAGGACTTCTCTGCTTGGATTTTTTGAGGAAATAATCTGAACATTTGAAAAACTGCAAGGCTCATTGCCTTAGCTAAGCAGCTCACTTGCAATTTTGATATGAAAATGCCAGTGGCCGCTGCTGCCGTCTGGAGGGTAAAGTCCGCGTGACCCTCAGGGTAGAGGTGGGAGGGCTAGCACCTTGAGCGTTGTAGTCCTGAAATGCAGGCAGGACATTGCCTAAGTTGAAGCGATTCCCTTAGCGAAAATATCGGCTCGGGACATAATTGATTCCAAAAACGAGCAGCGCAGAGCACTGGCTAACTTGATTCTACCAGACGCGTCTTAATTTAGCAAGTGTAATCATGCGTTTTAGGCCGATGCTTTGCTTTGTTAGTATCTGCTGGCGACTTTGCGGTGCCCATTCAACCCAAACTTTGCATTGGAATTTTCCAGAAAAAGCGTTCAGGCCAATAAAAAAAGGTCTTCACGAGCATTTTGTGCTTAAAGGCGATATCACCCCATCGGTGAAGTGCAAAATGGGCGAACGGCCCAGTACTAGATGGAATCAACGCTTTTTCTCAAGTCTAAATGCAGAATTTGGCTTAAAGTAAGTCACTCGTGCCAACGCTTTGGCTGGGACGGCTACTGAGTTCCTTGGCATGAGAAATGATCCGCTCTTCCTGCCCATCGAAGCGGTAGCTGTGACAGTTAGGGCAAATCGTGGTTTGCCGTGAGACGATGGAAAAGCAGCCTTCGCAGACTTTGTATTCACTGGGAGAAGCGATAATTTCTTGCGCTTGAGCGATGCGCTGCTGGAGTTCCAGACTCTCTTCCATATTGGTTTGATGCTGCTAACTTGGGCAGCGGCTTGAGCTTGGCAACTTAGGCTGCAGCGGCAACCCGAGCAGAAGCACGACTTTTCAGGCGGTTGGCGGCATTTTTGTGCAGCACATTGCCTTTGGCAGCCTTGTCGACGGCTTTGAAGTAAAGTCGCAAGGCTTCTTCGATCTGATCTTGTTTGCCGACTTCAAGTGCACTTTCAAGTTCACGCTTTTGTAAGCGGATGCGACCACGCACAACGCGGTTGCGGGCGGTGCGTTTCTTGGTTTGGCGGACGCGTTTTTCGGCTGAGCGGATGTTTGGCATAAGAAGCAGCGAAGAAATTTGAAGGTCTGAAAAGTACGCTCTTGATTGGGAGAAGTCAAGAGATTTCTGCAAGCGATTGCAAGAGGGCTTGGTGAAGGGCGATGCCACCTTCAAAATTGGCCATGGGGAAGTGCTCATTGGGCGCGTGAATGTTGGCATCAGCCAAGGCCAGACCAAGAAGGAGAACTTCGGCTTGGAGTGCCTCACTCATGGCAGGAATGATGGGAATGCTGCCACCTTCGCGAATCAGGGCAAGTTCTTTGTCTGGAAAGGTGTTTTGCAGGGCTTTTTGCGCGGCTTTGCCCCAAGCGGAGTGTGGATCGCTCAAGTAAGCACCGCCGTAGTGACCACGCTCGATCTTGAGTTCAACAGCAGGCGGGCAGTGAGTTCGCAGGTGGGCTTCGAGCGCATCGAGAATTTCCTCTGGCTGTTGCTCAGGCACGAGCCGACAGCTGAGTTTCGCGCCCGCTTGGGACGGGACGATGGTTTTGCTGCCTTCGCCTTGATAACCGCCCCAGAGGCCGTTAATCTCTGCTGTGGGGCGTGCCCAGAGGCGCTCGTAGCTGCTTAAGTTGGCTTCGCCGTGGGGGCTTGCTTGGGTGAACTCGCGGATGTAGTCTTCGCCGTTAGGGAGCCGTGCCCAGGCTTCTTTTTCCCACGCGTCGGGGTCGCGCACGGCCTCATAAAAGCCCTCGACTGTGATGCGGCCATTTTCATCGTGGAGACTCGCGATCAGGTGGGCGAGTGCGGTGGCGGGGTTTTGGACGGCACCGCCAAAGACCCCGCTGTGAAGGTCTGAGCTGGGTCCGCTGAGAGTGAATTCTAAGCAGGCAATGCCGCGCAGACCATAGCCGAGGGTTGGCTGGCCGGGTGAGACCATGCCAGTGTCGGAAACGGCGATGACATCGCAGGCTAGTTCCTCGGAGTGCTCTTGCAAGAGGTGTTTAAAGTGGGGGCTGCCGATTTCTTCCTCGCCTTCGATGATAAATTTGAGGTTGATGGGGAGCGATCCTTGGTTTCGCAATAGTTGGGCAGCACCCCAGAGGTGGGCGAAGATTTGGCCTTTGTTGTCGGTGGCGCCGCGGGCGAAGATTTTCTCACCGATGAGCTGAGGCTCAAAGGGGGGAGTCTCCCAGAGTTCGTTGGGGTCGGTGGGTTGGACATCGTAATGCCCGTAGACAAGCAAGGTGGGTTTGTCCTCTTGGTGTGGGGCTTGAGCGAATACGGCTGGGTGACCAGCTGTCTCCCAGAGTTGGGATTCAAAGCCTGCTTGTTCAAGCCAGGTTTGCAACCACTGAGCGCAGGCGCGGCAGTCCTCGGCGCGGGTGGAGTCTGTGGATACCGAGGCAAAGCGGAGAAAGGCGAAGAGTTGTTCGAGGGAGTCTGACATGAGTGCGAGTTGAAAAGATGCTGAGATTGGGCAGAGGTTCAACTCAAACTATGCTGGCAGGGAGAGGCGGCGCAAGCTTTCTTGAGTATCTATGATTTGAAACTTTCCTGCCTTGCAAAACCTATCAAGCAAGGCTCACTTAAGAGTATTCATGAACTGGAGCGGAACATATACAGCTCTCATCACTCCCTTCACTGCCGGTGGTGAGGCACTGGATGAGGTGGCTTTGCGTGCCTTAGTTGAGGCACAAGTTGAGGCTCAGGTAGCGGGCATTGTGGCGGTTGGAACCACGGGGGAAAGCCCGACTTTATCTACTAAAGAGCACCTGCGAGTCATCGAACTGTGCGTGCAGCAAGCAGCGGGGCGCGTGCCCATCATCGCAGGCTGTGGGAGTAACTCCACCGCGGAGGCAGTCGAACTCACTCAAGGAGCGTGCGAATTGGGCGCGTCGGCTATTTTGTCGGTGACTCCCTATTACAATAAGCCGCCGCTGCGGGGTTTGGTGGCGCATTTTCAGGCAGTTGCCGCAGTCTCGCCACTGCCCATTTTGCTCTATGATATTCCAGGGCGATGCAGCTTGAAGCTGGGTGCGCAGGCAACTGTGGCTATCGCTCAAGCTTGCCCCACGGTAATTGGCTCAAAAGTGGCCACTGGTTTAGTCGAGGATGTGCGCGAGTTGGCTGCGGCGCAGGCGGCGGGGGAGTTGCCCGCAGAGTTTGTGATTCTCTCAGGCGACGACGGGCTTACCCTTGATTTTATGCGTGAGGGAGCTTGTGGGGTGGTTTCTGTGGCCTCGAATTTGTTCCCCAAAGCTGTCAAGGCCTTGACCGATGCCGAGTTGGCAGGCAACAGAGAACAAGCAGATGTTTTGGAGGAGCAGCTAAAATCGCTCTTTGTGGGGATGCTTTCACTGGACACCAACCCCATTCCTGTCAAGGAAGCCTCTGAACTGCTGGGGCTTTGCGCGGCGGATATGCGCCTGCCCCTAGCTCGGCTGGAGGCAGATAAACTCGCGGAGTTGCGGCTCATTCTTGCACACTGTGAGCAGGCTGGAATTCAGCGTTAGAGACTTTTTTTACCATCATGAGCGTTTCTCTTTTTGTAACTGGGCGCAGTGGGCGCATGGGTCAGGCGGTTGTCGAGGCAGCTAAGTTGGCTTCCGTGGAAGTCGTGGGTACGCATGACCACGGCGAGGATTTGGGTGCTGCTTTGGAGCAGGCGAAGCCCTCTGCGATTATAGATTTTACTTTGCCTAGTTTGAGTACGGAGTTGGTGCAAAGGGCAATGGAGTTCAAAATTCCTTTAGTCATGGGAACGACGGGGCATCATGCAACGGGCTTGAGTCAAATTCAGATGGCCTCGGAGAAATTACCCATTGTTCATGCACCAAACTTTTCTGTAGGCGTGAACACGCTCTTTTGGCTGGCGCGAGAGGCGACGCAGATTCTGGGTGAGGGCTTTGACTTAGAGATCATCGAAATGCATCACCGCCACAAAGTAGATGCGCCCTCGGGTACGGCGGTGCGTTTGGCAGAAGTGATTGCAGAGGCTCGGGGTTTAAGCTACCCACAGCAGGCCGTGTTTGGCCGTGAGGGGGAAACAGGGCCTCGCCCAGCAGATGAGATTGCGGTGCACACGCTGCGGGGTGGTGATGTGGTCGGCGATCACACGGCCATTTACGCCGCCGATGGCGAGCGCTTGGAACTCTCCCACAAGGCTTCCAGTAGGCAAACTTTCGCCAGCGGGGCAGTGCGCGCGGCACAGTGGTTGCAAACTCAGCCAGCGGGGCTCTATGACATGGAGGATGTGCTGGGATTGCGAGCGCGTTGACTTGGGTTCGCGCTTTTGAAGTCCACGATGCCCTGTAGGGCGAATACGCAGGCTTTGTTGCGAGCTATCCACCCAGATCTTGAGCAAGTCGTAGGCAGTTGCGGATTTCTGTGGGGATGCAGGTTTTTTGCCAGCGGCCTTGCGCGTTGAGGTTCACCGCGGCGACGGTGATTGTGGCCTTCGCGGCAAGTGTTTCTTTGGTCTCGACTTCGGCTTGCCAACGTAAGGTGGATTCGTCGAGGATTTCGGCCATGAGTTTGAGGGTCAATTCTGCGTCAAGGCGCAGCGGTTGAAAAAAATGGCCTTCAGCGCTGAGGCGCGGCCAGCCGACGGGGGAGGGCAGCTTGCTGGCACTGCTGGGATGGACGGCGAAGCCTTGGCTTTGCCAGAAGGCGTGTTCGGCTTCCTCTGCCCAGAGAAAGAGGCGGGAGAAGTGGGCGACTCCCGCCGCATCGGTTTCGGCGAAACTGACACGTCGTTGGTAGGTGAAAAGAGCATCCATAGAAAGAAAGACGACCAAGGAAAGAACCACAGAGCAGGGATTCAGACAAGTAGAGCTTGCGTCAAGTTCTAAGCCATGGCAGGGTATCCTTCGGAATTATCCGCAGTTGGACCCGTAGTTCAATGGATAGAACATCGGTTTCCGGAGCCGAGGATGCAGGTTCGATTCCTGCCGGGTCTACGGGATGCAGTTTAGTTCTTGCAGCGTTTGGTGTGTGTTTCGCATCGGATGCAAGTTTGGATCAAGGCTTAGTCAATCCCATGAACAGCCTCTTGCGTTGGTTTTGCTTGCAAATAGCCAATTGAAGAATGGGCATCTTTTGTTCCCGTTGGTTCCCACCAGCGACCAACAAAGTCATCAATATTGCCTGAGAAATCACCGTTTAATTTTTTGTCGCGAAAGGAAATAATATCGGCTTTGTGAGTGATATTGACCCAGCGATTTACTTGAGAGGGGACTTTGAGACGCCGAAAAGGTTTACCATGACGAGATTTGATGTTTGCGTATACTTCTGGGGTTCCAAGTGGAGAACCCATGGTAATGAAAAGAGCAACGTTCCATCGATCTGGATAAGCATAGAGTGTCTCAAGGGCAATCATGGTGCCCTGACTGTGACTGACCAAAATGACAGGCTCCTGAGTCTGAGGCATGGCATGAGCAAGTGTTTCAACCATTCTGCTCCTTGCGTCATCTCTACACATAAAGTCTTTGACATCTTCAACCCCTTTTCCAAGACTTTTTAGAATATCGTCTTTAAAGTCTCTAATTTCATCAGCTGAACGATTATTTAATTCTGGTAAGTGATGATCAGCAATTTCTTCGAGTATGTCCTCCAGAATGGCCATATTTTCTTTGTTGCCCCCTATGGCTTGCTCCACTCTTTGGCGCAGCGCTTGGGAGTCTGATTTACTTCTTAATGTTTCATATTCATCAAAGCTACTAGCTTGCTCATGTTCTACAGCTAAAGGAGCTAGTTCTGATGCGCTAAACAATCCTCCATGAACACGAGCTAATGCATTTGAGGGAGTGGGGTATCGATCTCGATTTACCCAATAGGCCATATTGGTTTTTTGACCTTGATTACTGCCATATAAGGCGCGATCCCATTGATCTTTGAGAATATCTTTTTCGGGCTTATTTTTGATGCCATGGATGTAAACTGTTTTCATCCTCCTTATTGTACATAATTTTTTTCTTTGATGGAAGCAAAAAAGTCTCTGAGAATACTTCTAAGCTAAATTCCAGAAACCAAAGTAAGTTATCTATGCTGAGATTCAAAAATTTGCGCGAAACGCAGGTACGGGTTAAGGAGAAGAGCCTAATTGTGTGCCTATGAAACCTCAGCTTTCTTTCCGTGTCATTCCGAAAATTCCCGCAGCGTTAAACGGCTTGCATGAACTGGCCTGTAATCTTTGGTGGAGCTGGGAGCCGAGTGCTCGGCGCTTGTTTTATCAGATTGACCCTGAGCTTTGGGAAAAGGTGCGCTTTAGCCCGATTCGGATGCTGCAAAGTGCCCCGCAGCAGCGTTTGGAGGACTTGGCGGCGGACGATGATTATGTGCGCGAGTTTGAGGGGGTAATGAAGCAATTTCACGCCTACTTGAATCGGCAGGATACTTGGGCTGCGGTGAATGCGGAGGCGGGCAAGGTTTCTTCGGGCACGGTGGCGTACTTCTCAGCGGAGTTTGGCTTTCATGAGTCGATTCCAATTTACTCTGGTGGTTTGGGGATTCTCTCGGGGGATCACTGCAAGTCGGCTTCGGACTTGGGGCTGAACTTTGTGGCGGTGGGCTTGCTTTATCGTCACGGTTACTTCCGTCAGGAAATTGATGACGAGGGCTGGCAGCAAGCGGTGGAGATGGACTTGGATTTTCACCAGTTGCCAATTTCTCGGGCGAAAACTCCCACGGGGGAGCGGGTTGAAATTCAGGTTGAGCTGCCTGGGCGCAAGGTGAAGGCTTTGGTCTGGGAGCTAAAAATTGGTCGTATCTCGTTGATGCTTTTGGATACGGACACGCCTGAGAACTCTGATGAAGACCGCAAAATTACCTACCAGCTTTATGGTGGGGACAAGGAAATGCGCGTGCGCCAAGAGATCCTCTTGGGTATTGGCGGAATGCGTGCTTTGAGTGCGATGGGTATTGAACCTTCGGTCTGTCACATGAATGAGGGACATAGCGCTTTCTTGAGCTTGGAGCGGGTGCGCATGGTCATGCAGGCGGCGAACTTGCCCTTCCACGCGGCGATGCAGCAGGTGGCGGCAAGCAATGTCTTCACCACGCACACGCCCGTGCCTGCGGG
>JAOXNJ010166680.1:0-10677 GCA_028566655.1 Metis holothuriae
ATCGCACGTGGGACTGACACGTTGTTGTTGTTGTTGTTGTTGTTGTTGCTGTTGTTGTTGGTGTTGTTGTTGTTGTTGTTGCTGTTCGCCATCGCGAGCCGTAAATAGCAGTCAGTGTCAAGTGCTCAGCCATCGCGATCTACGTACCTTAACCCAACAATGATCTTTATATTAAGCTACGTATAGCTAGAAGTGGCTTTAAACAGATTATTGCAAAATCTACTTCTGCTTGTTCTATTACTGTATTATGTTACAGTATTATATTACACTACTTTATTGTATTAGTGCTTTATATTACACTATTTTATTATATTACTCTTTTTTATAACTTACTTCTTTACTTTGATGTAAAGGACTGAGTAAGCAGAGGTGTTGTATTTACTATTTACTAGGGAAAAGAAAAGAAAGGTATGTAGTAAAAATTGCGAAAGAAGTTAAAAAAACATCATTTTTGTGCGTTTTATAGAGAAGAGAATTAGAAATTCAAAATGAAAGCGATTTTTGCTTTGGACTTAAAACAAACTTCTTCTTCTTCTCATTTCAAATAAAAGATACGTAGTTCTTTTTTAACCTTATCTCTTATCTTTCTGAATGTGTGTTAATGTAAAAGTCTCTTCTCATCTTAGCCGTAATTTTCAGTACTTTTTTCTAACTTTTTCTAATCTTCTTCTTCTTCTCAAAGTCTTGAAGAATGTTAGTAACTAATATGTAGTGTATGTATTGTCTTGGCTGTACGTAGTTGCAGTCCGTCATAAATCAGAATGATGGCCCCACTCCTTCCCCCCAGATGACCCTGGCTAATTCGATTTGGACGACTTGAGAAACGCAGTTACAGAGAAAGAAAAAAAGAAAGCAGCAAAAAATACGTAGTATCTATCACCTTTCACCAAATACGTATATTACCTTATAAGCAATTTTCACAAAAAATTCTCATAAAAATTATGAATTTGAAGTAAAATTTTGTAATAAAAAAAGTTATTTTTCATTGAAAATACAGTGTTTCATTGTAGTTTCTGTTTCAAAAAAGGAGAAATTAGTACTTATTGTACTTATTGTACTTACATAATTGGTTCTATTGTCTAATAGAACTATCTGATTAGGCTCTCCCCTTTTTCCCTTATGTAAGTTCTTTTGCTCTGGAATCCATTAATATAAGAAAGGAGTACTTAGTACTTTCTATATATTGTAAGTTCATTAGTTTCACCATTTACTGCTCTTCTCATTACTAGTGTTTATATTGTTTACTAAAGCAAAAGTGCTTAAAATAGTAAGAAGTGCATTTGTGTTATGTAGTTGTTTTCTCCACTTGCTAATGAGTGTGGCAGGACCATAAATTGACGCTCTTATTGACAGTTTGACCCGCAACAATACTTGTTTACTGTTCATTACTGCTATTAAGGGCGGCCAAGTCCCATGGGAGCACATGCATGAATGCATGTGCTCACGTGAGCAGACACAATCAATGCGAATACAAGAACCAAAGGATTGGAGGATCCAGAAGAATCTGTAACATGTGCTCTCAAATTTGTTTGGAAAATTTGTGAAAATATGAAAATTTTTGCAATAATTATGTAAATAATATATGAAATAGTTAATGCATTTTCTTCCCTTTTCATATTAAAGTGCTTAGAGAAAAGTCATTATTAGTATACATATGTACTTAAGCTAAATATAAAAGAAAGCATTGAGTTGTAGCTTCCAAAAGCATTGATGCAACACCATCATCACATATGTAACATCAGTTCGCAATAAGTATGTAAGCAATAAGTCACACATTTCACATCATTCTTTACTTCTTCTTTAACATAATAATATAAGAAATATAACTAAATATTACTATTTACATATTGGTTGAGCTGTAGTGGCATCTCACCTTTCATTGCTGCAACAACTTGTACTATTATTACTTTTATGTTGTGGGTTCATGCATTTGCAAGGAAGGGTGTGGCATCATTTTTCATGCTGAATGAAGAAGGCGGCAATACACATATATGCATATGCGATGAACGACTACTCTTACTTCTACTTTTGTTACTTCTTCTGCTACTTTTATTAATGCTTCTGCTACTTTTATTAATGCTTCTTCTTCTTCTGCTACTTCTACTTTCTATTAATGCTTCTTCTTCGATCTATTGCTACTTTTACTTCCCTTTATATTCTCTATTTACTTATTTACTCCTTAAAAAGCAAAATGCAGAAGAAAAAGCGATTGAATAGAGCCCTAATTGAGACTCATTTAAAGCAACTCTACATACATTAATTGGGATCAAAGTAATGAAATGTCTAAGTAAAATTAGGGAGTTTATAGTGCAAAACTTGGTTGTCTTGGTCTATGTCAAATTGTGCATGCCAAATCGAGAAGTTTGCGAAATTATGCATCTATCAAAGTCATATCGAAGTTCTTCTATTTCGAACTTGGCGCCAAACAATCAATTATGGACGAAGTGACAACAAAGTTAGAACGAAATGCATTTGTTCATTACTATTATTGTTTTTAGCACTAAGTACCTTTATGTATTAGTATTGTGGTAAATAGAGTTTAATTGGGAAGGTTGGAAGTAAATTTATTTCACATTTTTGCTATATATATATATATTAATTACTAATATTAATTACTAACTATATTAATATAAATTACTTTATTTAGTACTTTACTGTAATACTAGTAATAGTAGGTAGTAATACTGCCATTATAATGAACTGTACTTTATTTAATGCTGTACTAGAGGGAAGAGAAGGGGAAATGGAGGGAGAAATTGGCCTCTTTTGTCCTTTCTTTCTCTTTTGGCCATAAGAAGAAAACATGGGGAGGAAAGAGGAAAAAGTTTGGATAAGAACGACTTCAATGAAGAAACATAATAATAATGAGTGTAAATAAAGAAACTTGTGATAAAAGAAGTAAAGTATAAGAAGTATGTAGTAGTTCTTTGGTGGAAGTAAACGTCACCTGTCGTCCGTTTCCGGCTGGTCACCGAGTCTTATCAGGATTGAGAAAGAATAACTAAGGACAGGAAGAAAAAGAAACATATAGAACAATCAACCCAACCAAAAATTCTTTTTATATGTTTACTATGGAATATATACATTTAATGGTAAAAGTAATTATTATGGGTCCTTCTTACTTCATGCTTTTTACACTTTTCTTTAGGAAATAATACTTTTATTTTCTACTTTTAGTGTATCAATGTCTAACTGCTACTACACCAAAGTCTAACTGCTACTCTCTATTACTACAAAGCGTCTAACTGCTATTGTCTATTACTACAAATGTGTAACAACTACTATTAACTGCTTTCACTCCATCCCACTTTGGAGCAATTAGAAAGCGATTCGAAAGAGAACCTCAGATAAGACAACAAAAGTGTGACAACCAAACTATAGGTATAACTCAAAAATGTCTTTTTTTAAACCAAATTTCTCATTTTTTGACTTTTTTTTATATTGTTATTTTAACAAAAGTCGTTATAACACTGTTTTTTACTTGTCTTTTAATTGGCTCCTACACCTATCCCACTCCCTTGGGCCCTGAGCTGTCATTGAAGACTTGTAAAAACAAGAATTGTAAAACAAGTATTGTAATGTTTTGTTGTAAATAAAGAAATTTCTTTATTTCTCCTACTTTCTCTTTTTTTTCTTTCTTTTCACTGGAAAATTGCTGTATTATCAACAATTCTTTCTAGTTGATGGCGTGTCTGGTGCCAGTGAGACGGAGCTCGTCAATTGTCTTTCCACTCTTCCACCTCTAATTATTCCCTGGGCCAATTAGCTAAAGTTTCCTTCTTCATGTAGTCTATAATAATAATCACACCTACTGTATAACAAAACAACAACAAAACTTTGTCTACATATTTACCATTTCTTTAATATATTTTATAGTTTTGTTGCTAATACAAGTTTGTTTGTTGGTCATATTCACAAATTGGCTTCTTTTATTGGCTTTATTCGTTGTTTTCTTGCTCTTTCTTAATGAGATGACTGACGTTTGCCTTGGGCTTAATATCATTTTCGATTTTTTTGCTACTACTACTACTACTACTAAAGGAGCAATTTTGACTACTACTGCTAAAGGAAGAACTACTTTTTTTTCTTTTTCTACTACTACTATTGACTACTACTACTGTTTCTGCTACTACAGCTACTACTATTCTTCTACATAAGTACTGCTACTGCCACTATTACTGCCAAAACTACAGCTACTGCTTTATCTCTCCTTTTTTCTTGCTTCAACCCAACTTTTGCTTCTTCTTCTACTCTCTTATTATTCCTACCATCTATATGTAAGTAAAAGTAAAGTATAATTGCAACTTTTCTGGAGATAATGCTAAAAAGTACATTTTTTGTTAATTGTGTCACTAGTGCCTTAATGATCTTGATGCTTTTACACAATTTTATAAAGTTGAAAATAGTACTGGTAGTGGAAAGACTTTTTAGCAACAAAAGTAGCAGAGAAGTAAATGAAAATTAGTAGATAAGTAGAAATAAAAGTAGTAGAAGAGTAGCAGAAGAGTAGAAATAGAAAGAGGAAAAAGTAGCAAACAGCAGCAAAAAATTAGCAAAAAGTAGCAGTAGAAGAAGCAGAAAAGTAACAAACAGCAGCAAAAAATTAGCAAAAAGTAGCAGTAGAAGTAGCAGAAAAGTAGAAAAAAGTAGTAAAATAGTAGCTAAAAAAAAGTAGTAGCAGTAACTAAAAGTAGTAGCATGAAAAGTTTGAAAAGCTGTTGAAGTCAGTCTCTTGGTTTGTGTCCCAGGCAGTTAAGTTTGGGTGTTTTTTCGGCCGCAAAGCAAGCAAACTTTTTCGGACACGAATGTAGTTACGACTCGGAAGCGATTCTCAACGCTCGATGCTCACACCAAAAACCATCTTGTTAACTTTCATTCTTTTACAAAGTCCTGCTTTATTAACGCTTTTTTGTACTACTTTTTTAATAATAAAAATAATTTATCTTATTACTTTCATTTTCTTACTTTTATTTTCTTACTTTCATTTCATTACTTTTATTTATTCACATTACTTAAAATTGTCGAAAAACTTAAACCTTATTTATAATATACGTACTTGCCTTTAGTACATAATTTTAGTCAGTATTTCTTACCTTCTAACTTTTCTAAACATTTACAATGCATACAGTAAATAAAGATACAAAAATATTGCTCTTCTTTGTTATACGTACATAATAATAATAATAATAATGATAATTTAACAGCTTTTGTTTAACCAAATGAAAATGTCTCTTTTCCTTCCTTTAATTTTATGAAATTTTTAGCTTCTCTTACTACTACATTTACTATTTACTGACGTCACAAAAAAAGGGGAAAAATGGAGTAGTAAAAGTGGACAAAAACATTCCAAATAGAAAAAAGTCGAAATAAAGAAGTCTGAAAGCACAAAAAAAGTGAATTACGTAATACTTTCATAAGTGCTGACTGAGGTCAGTAGCAGTAGCAGCAAGTTTTTTGACAACTGAAGAAATGACAGTCATCCCAACTCACCCCTCCAAATCATCCATTTCCTGTCAACCCTACCCATAATATAAAGTACTACACAAATCTACAGTAAAGTTCTTTTTTTATTGTGTCTCTTAAAGAATGAAGTAATACTACATGTAAAGGTCAAAATGAGTACAAAAGGTTTGATTAAAGGAGTGTATAAAAAATGGCTATTTTCCCTTATAAAAAACTCGATTCTATGCCCCATTTTTGTTTTCTTTTATGTTGTACTTTGCTACCTTTACCTACTTATTATATACCTTTCTACATTATTTTGATCATTTTATAAATACAATTATTAATTTGCTCTCAACATACGACTGCGAACATTTATATCCAAACCCAAAAGCTCAAAATTGCTTTATGAAGTCAATACATGTACTTACATGTACGTAAATGTATGTACTTACATAGTTAGGGAATCTAATTTTTGTTGAATAAATAAAAGGACTAATTATACTAATAAGGACTAATTATAGTAAATAATCTCACTGGGCCCGATGATGACGGTGGTCGGCTTGTTGTCCACGGCCGAGAAGGTGCGGTAGTACTGCGTGATGGGCGCGGCCGAGTTGCCCGAGGACCTCAGGCTCTGGAAGTGCCCGCCGTACATCGAGTTCAACTGCGTCATCCAACACTATTCAATCAAATTTAAATCCAAAAAACACTTTTTTATGCACATTTTTATCATTTATCATTTATCATTTTAGCATTTTGAGTAATTTATATTAGTCACAAATTTCAATTTTCTCTTTGGTTTCACGTTTTACTCTCATTTTCGATAAATAACAAAAGAAAGATTGATATCAACCGCAAACATACAAGGTACGAGTACCAGAGATAGATCGATCCATCCCTACTACTGTATGTAAAACCGCATATAAAGGTACATTATTACGAATACTAGGTACATAATTTGCATTTTTCGTTTTTTTGGCATTAAAAAAAGCCAAAAAAAAAGCCAAAAAAAAGCAAAAAAAAGAGGTTTGAGTTAGTGCACAATCATATTTGATTAGTGTGAATCATAATGATCAACATGGCTTTAGTCAAATGTAAAGGAGGAAATGTGCAGAAAAAGAGACAACACGCAATTATGGATGAAACTCATATTTTCGGTATGAATTTAGGTACTTGATTAACTAAAGATGTAATCTCGTAATCTCTTATGCTATTTACTGTTAATTCCAATTCTATTCGGTTTTATTTGTCAAAAAAAATTTGCTCAAAAAATGTCAAAAACTCGAAAAAAAAGCACTAGAAACAACTTCTTTCCCCAGTTTTCTCCATCCACCAAAAAAAGTTCAAAATTTAGCACCTTCAAATGCGTCATTTGAACATTTTCAGCACTTTTTACAATACTTTTTTTACAATCATTTTTTTACAATCATTTTTTACAATCATTTTTTTTTACAATTTTTCGTATAATACGTAATATGTACCTTTTTAAGTCCTTTTTAAGTTCTTTTTAAGTTTTCGTTAAAGACGAAATATCGTCGGTTGTGCAGAGAAGATGTGGAGGGAAGGGAATGTTTTGGGATCTGACTGCGGCAATTGCGGATCGCACTGCGGCAATTCGTGCGATCGGCCAGCAACGCCGTCATTTGCCGGTGCACATTCTGCCAAAAAAAAAAGGGGCCCACTTTTAATATAACACTTGTTGTTCTTTATCAATTGTGTACATACAATACACAATGTATTTATATTAGTATCCTACTATAATAGCTATAATATGTACCTATGTAGAATACGTTTGTAGTTATTGGTATTATATGTGTATGTTTATATAAATGTTTTTTTTATTATTTTTATTTAAATAATTTTTGTTTATTTTATTTATATGTCTTAAGTATTTATTATGTCTTGTTTTGTATTGTATGTTTTCATCTTTTAGATTAAGTGTGAAGAACGTTTTTTTTGTCCTTTTTCTTCTTTTTTTATGGATAAACGTTTAAAATTTACATTGATTTAGAGATTTGGGAGAACTTAAGGGAAGAAAATGTTAAGGGAGGATTAAAAGTTCGATTTTGAATTGGACTTTAAAAAAAGCTGAGAATTGAGAGAAATTTTATTAAACGTAATTTTGAGAATTTTTACATCTTTCATGACTCACATGACAACTTATATGAAAGACTTCTAAACTTTCCCTGTTGTCGTCCATTGCTAAAAGAAATGCATACATGTATAATAGCGATAAGAGTGTGATAACAATCCCATTTACTACAACTCAACCATACTGTACTACATAGTACAACAATATACTACATACTTTCATTACTTCATCCATATATATATGTACAGTATGTACTGTACTTTGTTATGCATTTCCTTGCCAAATTTGCCTAATTCCCTTTGTCTCCTTCTGGTCACTGCCTGGTCACTCCTCCTTTATACTTCATATGTACAGTGTTAATATTGACAGTATAATAAAGGAGTATATAAGGAATATGTACATAATTGAGTGTACTGTTTATAAAAAAAGGTTTTATTGTGCACTAGGCAAATTGGGCAGCTCATCATGTGCATTGGTGTGCATACAAATGACGAGTTAAGTCAACCAACTGAGGACAATTGGCACAATGTCAACCAAATTGGCAAAACCATAACATAACATCAAATGTTGTTATACTTTATACATATAAAAGCATTTCATTACAGTGATAAGAAGCGTATTACTAGTAGTATGTATGTACTTTTCGGATTTTTTTTGGATATTTTTGGGCCAAAAATATGAAAATTTTGATATTTTTTTACTAAAGCATATAATAAAATGATGCTTAATGGAACCTTTCTTGTAGTGGCAAAGAGTAGAAGTGAGAGCAAACTATGTAGTCCTATTAAACGTATACTGAAAGTGAAAAGGAGGGAAATTCCTAGATTACTTCATGAAATAACATATACGTGAGTCCCGTGCAGTAATAGAAATGGCAAATAGGGGTCAAAGTAGTAGTAGTAGTAAAAGACTAGGGAAATAGTACTAAAAGTAGTAGTAAAACGTCTAGTAATAGATGAAGAAGAAGAAGTTGTAGTAGTAAAAATATTAAAAAGAATAAATAGTAAAAGATGTAGTAATAGTAGAAGAAGAGGAAGAAATGATAGTGGAATAAAAAATGGCCGTAATAAACGCAGCAGTACGTACAATATCTATTTTACAGTATAGAAATGAGTGTCGGATAGAATGAATGAGGCGTGATAGAAATCTGTCCCGACTCCATCTCTCACATGTGACATCCACGTTCATAACATCAAAAATGTCCAGAACATTCTACACTTCATTTTATGTTTAATATTTGTATAAGGAAATATTTGAGTAGTGTCACTCAAATCTCATTCCGAGCCATTTGGCCAACGCGGGTTTAGTAGCTCTTGCCTCATTGACGCAGTTGTTATGCGTTCTGCATAAAAACTAACGTCTTTACTTGACCATCCCCATTCCATTTGCAAATAATTCCCCAAAAATGGAATAGAAATAAAAAAAATTATTTAACAAAAAATGTGTATTTTTTCATTTTATACAAATTATATTTTCAGATAATTTTTGTACTCTTTTTCTGTTTTTTTTCTGCCTTATTTTGTTTGTTGGCTTTCACTCACTCAATTGTTCCGACATCTACTGATGGTCGAGGTTGCGTGACTCGTCAACTCCAAAAGTTGCGCTAAATAAATGTTTCGTTGTTACTAAGATTATTTCTTTTTTGATTGATTGATCGTGATTGCAATCTCATTTGGATCCATTTTACTGAAAGACACATTCACATACATTGAGTGCACATATATTAATTACATTTTTGAATTACATTAATTGCACTTTTAATATTGTTTGAATGTGACACTAAAAACACAATTGACATTATGCATGCAATCCGAATTCACAACATTGATGACCAATTAATGCTTTAATAAAGGGCAATCATAATAAATGATATGTAGGATCATAGGTAGGGGAAAGATGGATTTGGGTTGATTGGAATTTGATTGATTGGTTTTTCCATCATCTTCACAGACACCGTTGACGAGCTGGATATATGTAATTTTTGGTGTGATTAATTGATTGATTGATTGATTGATTGATTGATTGATTGATTGATTGATTTGCGCAAATCAATCAATCGATATGATATGATGACATTTAGGGAGAGAGACTACGATAAGTGAATAAAGGGATGACAATTAGCTTTGCAATTAGCAAAGGACGCACTTTTAAGGACATTAATAACGACATTTAATGATTTAACGACATCAATGAGCACATCAACCATACCTACATTCGACTAGTGCATTAATATACATAGATATTTTTGGGGTAGGACAAATACTACACATTACGTTGATTACGTAATCAAAGAATCGAGGGATCAATTTAAATTAAATGAAAAAAGTCACTCGAATTTTCGTTAATATACTCAAAAAAGTGACTTTTCTCGAGCTTTTCAAAAGCTAGCTAGCTCCAGAATTACGTAATAGATCACAATTAGAGAGATGTTAGACTTCGGTCTCCTTGACGAAGTCATTGTGGTCTTCCTCGTTGCAATTGGTCTGCACGACCACAATGGTCTTGGCGTTGTCGAGCTCGTCGCCGAACTTGTCCTCGTCCCCGTCGTCGTCGTCGTCGTCGTTGTTGTTGTTGGTGGGGGCGACGGTCCTGGAGCTGACGGGCTCGGGCGTCTCCTGGAGGTTGGACGCGAACCTGGCCCTGAAGGCGCGCTGGAACTGCGGGTTGAGGCCGAGGTAGAGCAGGGGGTTGAGGAAGACGGACGTCTTGGCGAAGAGCACGGGCAGGATGGCCCAGCTCTGCTCCAGCAGCGACGCGTGCACGTGGCTGACCACCAGCAAGGAGCAGATGGCGTAGGGCGACCACACCAGCGTGAAGCTGATCAACATGGCCAACACCATGCGCGTCACGCGCACCTCCTTCTTCGCCATCGAGCTCCGCAACGACGCCATCTCCATCTGCCTCGAGCGCTACACAATCAAATTAAACAACAACAATAATAAATGATCTCATCCTTAACTAAGTACGTATCATTATGAACGTCATTAAGGAAAAAAGCCGTTAATTACGCTAATTATCTTCTTAATTAGATAATTAGCCTAACGAAAGCATTCTTAATTAGACGCTTTTGGAGCTCATTAAACCAAATAAAAAAGTAGAGTCGTAAATAAGTGTGTTGGTTTTGTTTTCATTGGTTCCAC
>JAOXNJ010166791.1:0-10675 GCA_028566655.1 Metis holothuriae
TACAAGGACAACGAGTGCGGCCTCAGGGTCCACAACCTGAACATAGCAGACAGGGGACTCTGGCAGTGCGAGCTCGAACAATTCCACCTGGGATTCGCCAGAAGGTTTGTCAGTTTTGAACAATTCATTTCATTTTGTATCCAAAAATGTGCTCTAATTCCGTTCTGAAGACATGGCGAGGTGCGCATGGGCTCCTTCCACATGGTGGTCTTGGAGTCCACCGAGTCCTCCGTCACGACGACGTCCGACTTCAACGTCACGAGCCACGACATCAACAAGAAGGCGAAAAACGTGTCGGTGACCCCTCCGAAAACGACTGTGACCCGAAAACTGTCGGAGACGACTACACAGAGTTCGATGGAAATGACGGAGGAGGAGAACAAGGAGTACGAGCGCAATTTCTTTTTGCTGAAAATCCTGATTATAGGGGGCATTGGCGTGGTGCTTTTGGTCCTGGCCATTCTGTTCTGGTGCTACTTCATGTACTTGTGGCGCGTGTGGGACGCGCACAAACGCGACCGCGTGCACAGCAAGGACATCATCATCGACAACGACCAACGCTCCTTCCACAGCGCCTTCGCCCTCTCCAACGAGTCCGAGCAGAGCATCGGATCCCCCTTCGACCAGGCAATCAATCAATCAATCAAGTAAAATTGTTGATCAAATGAGGTCTTAATTAATAGGATGAGCTGCGTATGGCGTTGCTGAACAGCAAGCGGAAGAGCGTGTCGTTCACGGTGTGCCGCCTGCAGGACCCGGACAGCATGTCCTTCGACCTGATCACGCGGTCGGTGCCGCTCCCCTCGTCGAGGAGCGGGTCCGTGCACACCATCGGCAGCGCCGAGCGCTCCCTCACTCCCTCCAACGAGAGCATCAAGATCAACTTGAACACCAAAAGGAGGGCGGCCAGCAGACGGCTCTCGCTGGCGCCGGAGCACGCGTTGGACATCAGGATGGAGTCGCCCAGGCCCAAGCCCAGGCGGGGCCGCAGGGCCTCGGCCAGGAGCGCCTTGGGCAGGCGCGACAACACCAGGGACGACAACAAGGACAACGAGCACAACAAGGAGGCGATCGCCGACAACCCCGACAAGGAGGGCTAGGGCAATAACGATGACTGTGTGAATTCTGTAAGGCTCTTTAGTGTACTATGGCTTGATGAAAAAGAAGTCACTTTGGCATTAGGAAATCCTTGAACGTTGTTATATGTGCTCTTCTTAGTACAAGCACATTATTATCGCACCCTACACATGCACTAACTTCAAGTATGATTTCCATGCAAATCTATTGGTTTCCAGTTTCTTGCTCACCACACACATTACAGTAAGATGATAATAAATTTAGAGGTACGTATAAGTTTTAAACACCAATTGAAATGAGATCATTGCAATGGAATTCTAAGCCACTATGAACTTCCTTATGCATTTTGCAATGGCTCCAGGCCTCTTAACTTTCCCCTTAAAACGCATTGCTCGTTCTTACTCGAGCATACGAAGTAAGTATGAGCCTCACTTGTCCTATACCAAAAAACACGGAAATTGTCGTCCAATTTGGCGAAAAGATACTTTCAATTATCACTTAGGTAATCTTTTATTTCTACAGTAAACCTTGACACAGTAGAAAAGAAAACCTTTGGTTAAAAAGTGCTGGTTGTAATATGAACTCCCTTTTCTACCTACTTCTTTTTCTACCTTATGTCAAGGTGAATAAAGTGAACACTACAAGCTGAGAGCCCCAGGCCGAGGGGCAGGTGGATGCGGCCCCAGGGGTTCTCAAGGTACCACCGCAACTTGTTGCAAAAAGCGACAAATTCATCTTGTGCATTAATATGAAATTGTAAAACAGTTCGAGAAGAAAGTATGTCATATTTTTGTTCATTTGCTCATCTTTTTCAAACAGTTTTGACGGACTTCAATCACCAAAAAAAAACCATTTTGGTAGTACGTACACAAGTGTGCAAGTTGAAAGTCATCCCTGGCTACCATGACAATACATATTTGAAGTTTTACCTAAATGGGAATGCCCCAAAAACACTCAAAAGTCGAAATAAGCCCATTTCGTCGCAGACCACAGTAAAGTCGTTATGAAAGATTTTGCAACGAAAAGGAGGTGCACCGAGCGAGAATTTCACTCTTGAACCGGCTCCCAGGCCACGGGCGCATTGACCCAGAGCCTCTAGAGCTCAAGCACTTCTACCTATGTAGTACTTGAGTAAAAACGTATTTGTTAGTTGTCAATATAGAAAGTTTGAAATAAGGTTTCGGCTCCAAGGAGTGAAACTCGGCTCAGTTCACGATGCGTGCTGCAGCAGTGCTGAGTTTCGCCCTGCTCCTCCTGGCTCTGGTCAGGGCCCAGGATGAGGATCAGCAGCAACAAGGGGAGAACGTGGATGGCTTGTACAAGTTCGAGATCGTCGATGGAATGGTCGTTGCCACGCCACCCGAAAAGAGAGACCCACCTGAGCAAAGGTAATCAATCAATCAACTTCATTGATCACTGCAACTTTGTCTCAATTGTTTGATTTGGCTGATGACAGCGACGAGTTCTCGGAGGAGGGCAAGAAGTGGGCGGAGAAGCTGAGCGCCCTCGGCCTCGACATCAATGTCAACGCCGAAGGCAACAACGAGGGCAACAACGAGGGCAACAATGAAGAGAATAACGATGGGAATAACGAAGAGAATAACGATGGGGATAACGAAGGAAATGCCGATGACAACAATGTCGATGGTGCCTAAAGCACATTTAAGTTTATACTTATAAAGGTCGATGAGCGACTAATCAATATTTACGATGGTTCCATTAAGGGAGCTTTTTGAAGCGGTTCTCTCTATTTTAAAGAGAAGATTAATGGATGAACCTAAAAGTAACGCATAATAAAGCTCTAAAATAAACAAAAAAAGTCTAAAAAAGGGAAAAAGTCTTAATTCCTGTATGACGTGGGTCAGTGAAGAATGAAGTTGATCGTTTTTTGAGAACTGGCTCGCATTTCACAAGAAAGAAGCTTGAGAAAATCGATCTTTTAACACGAAACAATTATTAGACATTTTTGTTTTATCGTTGGCCTAATTCGACTCGAGCTGACTGGTGAACATGGGCGACTCGATGTTGTAGTCGAAGGCGAAGCGCTGACTCCAAGCGTCGCCTTGACAACGCAAGACCAACAAACCTTCAAAGCAATTTCATTATGTCATTAAGTCATTAATTAAGAGCTTAATTGAAGTGTTTTTGAAAAGTTATTTCATATGTACCTTTGGTCTTAATCTCAGAAGCGTCCAAGCAGAGATCGTAGTCTCTACTTCTTATCATGTATCCAGACAAGCCCTTGCTCTTCCCCTTCTTCTTCTTAGGGTCTGGTAGAACTCGACGCCAGAGCTGACGTCGCACATTCGAGTCGCACCACTCAGTTTCGACCTAATCAATCAATTAACAAGTCCTTTATGTAGACTAATTCATCAATTATCGTTCATTAAGGATTGTTAAGTATTACTTGGGACGCGGGTCTAATTGTCTTTAGTGCGATGCAGAAGTCGTTTTGGGCAATGAGTCCAGAATTGGTCATTCTGAAGTCCTGAGGTGCGTAGACCTGCAGACACGCATTGGCGCCAATGCTCGCCTCGGTTCCAAGTGCGACTCCGTCGAGGCAGTCCAGGAATCCGGGACCTGAAATGTGGATTGACCCGAATGCCACGTCACCCGCCAAGGGAACCTTAAAAAATTGACTATGATTGATTGATTGGTTCATTGATTGATTAATAGATCTTGCCGGTAGCTGAGGATAAACGTTGGTGATGAACCATTGGAAGGGCTTGCACTTTAATCTCTTTCTTAATTCCAAACGGTCCGTGATATCTCCGCACTCCTTACCACCCTCTTCTCCTATTTCTTCATCTTCTTTTTTAGTGTCTTTGTTCAATTTTTCTATTTTATTATCCTTTTCTTTTCTCTCACCTTTATTATTGCTACTATTTTTTGAGCTCTGAGTAATGTTGAAGAGGGCGACGAACTCGTCCAGCCAGACGTCGGCCACACGCCGCTTATTGCACCTCATTGTCTCCGAGACACCTGCAACCACGATTTCAAACTTATTTTTAGAAACATGCATATTATCTAATTTTGTCTTTTAATTGCCTTGGGGAAAGGAATAAACATTCTTCTGTTTGTAGACATGTCCCACTTGGGAGCAGGGCACGATCTCGATTTGGCCGCCGCAATTCCAGGTTCTGATGCTCAATTCGATGTTTTCTGAGCCCCAAATCTCCATTTTGTCGTCGTAGAGTCCCAATTTTTCGAAAAACGCTTTGTTAATGGCAAAAAGGCCTCCTGCCATTGCAGGGGTTTTGTAGTTGGAGTCCGGGGAATGACGACGTTTTGAAGACGCTTCTGGAGGCAACCACTCCCAGAAGAAGTCCAAGTGCCAATTGAAGCCACCTTCAATAATAAGAAATCTTTCAAAAAACAGTTTAATTGATAAGTTAATTGATTTGATTGATTGCCTCTGAGAAAGGTTGAGACTGGCTCGAAGTGGAAGTGGTCCAGATTGATGTTGTTGATCAGAGGGCAGGCAATGGTGCTTGGGGAATTATGCACTACAGCCAATAACGGCTCCAACCAACCTGCCTCTACCTACACAACAAATTTTTTGGAGACAATTTAAAAAATTTTTTATAAAATAATTTTAGAAATAGTGTATAAATTTTCTAAAAAAGGATTTTAGGCCAACCTCACAATGAGAGTCTAGGAAAACCAATACTTCACCACTGGACTCTTCAATTGCCCTTAGCCTCGATCTAATTAGACCCTGTCGAACTTCGTTTCGAACCACTTTAACCTTGTTCAATATTTTCAAGGCATTTCCCACTGTAAAATCGTCGTTGTTGTCGTCGACAAGAACTATTTCGTGGAGCAATTTGGGATTTGTTCGCTGTAGAACGCTGACAATTGTGCGAAGTAAAGTGGATCTGGGCTCGTCTCTGAAGGTGATCAACACTGAGGCCGAGGGGAGCTCAGAATTCCTGTAGTAATCCTTGTTCAAACATGCCTTCGGTCTAGAAGAATCAAAATAATTTAATATGGACACCCCAAAGTACAATAATTTGAGAAATGTATGTATTTGATGAAGTACCTGTGGTCAGGAATGGATCTGTTGACGCCAATTTCGATGCTCTTCTCGAGATTGAGTCCGAAGCGCCACTTCTGAGTCTCCTTGTCGTCCTCGTTGTTCAGGTCGAGGTTGATGTAGGCATCGTGGTCGAACTCGTGCCACTCCAACTTCATCTTGGCCTTGCAATAATCGACTTCTTCACTGCATGCTTCATCGATGTTCGCTTTGACACCAAAGTTAATTGTGAAGATGAGAGGAAGACATAAGAGCGCATTATTGCTCTTACTCCTTAGAATCATAACGAAAAGTGCTTATTTTCTATGAAATTAAGTTTAATAGGTTATGACAAGGCTTAAAATTCATTTGAGATCATCTCTCAGAGTAAGAACTCATTATTTGCCTTGAATTATTTACAGTTGAGGTGAGCGATTACAATGCAACTTACTCCATGTAGTAGAGAAATGGCATAGAATGGTGTAAGTTGCGTGACTCGAAATTTTTCACGGATCCTGGGAGTTGTACAATAAGTGGAAAAGTATGAAAATGTAAAACTTTTAACAGTCGATTCCTCTGTTTAGCATAATTTTTTACTGCGGGCTTTTTGTTGAAGGTTGTTGAAAGGCTAGTACTCTTTTATTTTCATCTAGAGGTGAGAGTGAGTGATCGTCGCATATTCTCATAGTTGAAATTTGGCCCTTTATGATGTTACACCATTATAACCCGGAGTTTTTTCACAGTGGAAAATATTATAAATACTATAATTGAATACCTAAAATATTGGAACTTTACCCAAAAAGATCGGATCAAAATGTTATGAGAACAAATAGTTTGCGTCTCCGTGTTCCACACAATCATCGACAACATTACCTTTATGATACAAACGAAAAATAACGCGAGAAGAACTTAAAAATACCAAAATCAAAACGACAAGAAAGTATTATCAATTGCCGTCAAAATAATTACTGTACATCAGACGAGAATATCGAGCAAGATGTGTAGAAGCGAAGTCACCACCTCGACCAGCAAGTGCGACCAAGTATTCTCCCCTCTGTCTTTCGACCCAGTCTGCTTTCAAAAAAAGCATCAAAATCGATCAGTTTTCATGAGATTAAACATAAAATTAAATAAAGAGACCTTGCTTTGATGACGATAGGAATTACTTCGGTCTCCTCTTTCTCTTTTTGACTGTTGGCCTGACCCAAAATGACGCTCATTAAGGTCGCCACTGTGGCCGTCCTCCCCTTTCGCATCTGCATCTGGCCCCAGAAAAGGATCAGGCTCCTCTGGGAGCAAGTAGGCCTCCAGCACAAACTGGCTGATCTGTAGATATCAAGTAATCGTCTATTAAACAAGGATTAAATCATAAGACTTTTTAATGAAAACCTCATGTCTCGGATGTCCATAGACGCCGATGACTAGGGGTCTGATGGCGACGTCCTCGATGTCGACGACGTCGATGCCGCAGCTGGTGGCGGACTGGCCGTGCTTCTCGGGCTCCACCTGAGGCTGCACGTTGCTGAGGCTCCCCACGTACAGGTCGGCGTCGCCCCTGAGCGTCGTCAACACGATGCGCGCCCTCAGCTTCTCGCTCAGGCTGAAGTAGCTGAAGTTCTCCGCCGTCACCGAGCGGTGGGCGCTGTACAGCAACTCCAACCCCTGCACTTGACTGTGGACTGGCTCGCAAACGAGGAGGAACAAGGTGAACCAAGAGGAAATTTTGAACATTTCGCAGCAATGTTTGTGCAGATTGTGCGTATTAAGCTCGAACTCCGAACAAACAAGGTCTTATCAGTGGAAAACAATTAAGACGACTCAATCACGGACTGAGTTTGGGTTGAGACGCTGGGTTAGTTATCACTCCTTGGCCCTGATGGTAATGAATCTGGAGAGCGCGAAGGCGATTAGACACGTGGCGAGGGTGAAGACGGCGGCGAAGGTGTAGAAGGTGTGCTCGTCGAACACGTCGCTGAAGCCCGGCACCGAGTGCTCGTACAGCCGGTTGAGCAGGCTCATCACCACGGGGCCGGCGTTGCCGTGCGGCACCGAGTGCGACGACGACATCGACGACTACGAGACGAGGCGGTGCGTCACGGTCAAGTCCAGCTCGGCAATCGCGCGTCAGCTGTTGCACGTCAGCTGTCGCGCAGTAAGAAATGGAAAGGAGGAGGGAAGATTGACAATAAGGATTAATATCAAACTTTTTATACTCGCGCACAAAATTCTCCACTTTTTTATGAAGGAATCTAACTAAAAATGAGCCTACATATGCACTCGTATGTGTATGTCGGGCGAATCTCACGGAATAATAAGGATCAAGCCTCCAGGCTACACAACCTATAGGAATTGCTTTAACGATTTCTTAGGATTTATTTAGATAGTTAATTAGAGGTACATGTATCAGTATTTTGAATATTAGATATTTGATAGAACATTTGATTTTAGTGAACAAGATTTATGAGAAAACGATTTAGCTGCGATTGTAACACCCGTGATGCGGGTAAGACTGGAAATCTATAACTGCACTGAATCTAACCCGTTTGCCTCAAAGAAAGTTCTTAGAGCCACTCCTTGACGCTCTCCTTGCCGAGCTTGTTGCCGTTGAGCAACAGGTCGGCGAACTTGGAGGCCATGGGGTCTCTGTTGAGGGTGGCCAGGGCCACAACATTGCTCTCCTTCAGGTAGAAGGCCGTGAAGGCCGGCTTCGACTCATCCGCGTTGAAAAGGACCTCGTCGTAGTCGGCACCATACCCTGCGTATCTATTCGAAAAAAAAACAAATAGCAAAGGATTCTAGCAAAATTTGCTGTTGATTGATTAGACTGTAGAAACCTGATCTTGAGGTCGAATTGCGCTGTCCAGAAGAAGGGCACCGAATGCACCTCCTTGCGGTCGCTCTTCTCCTTGGCGGCGGCGTTGATCGCGGCCGCGCGGCCCAACGAGTGCGCCAGCTGCCAGTGGCCGATGGACACGTTCGTGTTGGCGAAGAAGAGCGGGAAGTGCGCAATGTCGCCCGCCGCAAAAACGTCCGGCACGCTCGTGGCCAGAAATGCGTCCGTCTGTACAAAACAAGTAAATATTTTATCTCACTCAATACTAAAATTTTGAGAATAAAATGCATTTTTTTGAAAATTATGCCACTAAATGCATTTTTAAAATTTTGCCTTGACAAAGCCCTGAGGGGTCAATTCCACTTCGGTGCCCTTGAGGAAGGCGGTGTTGGGAACTACACCCACGCCGACCACCACTACGTCGGCTTCCAGACCCGGTGACTCCTTGCTCAGGACTCTGACCACGTTTCCGTTTTCATCACCTTTTATAAGTAGATTTTAACGACATTAAAGGATTGTGGGTGCAAAAGAACTTTGGACAACAGACCTTCGAATCCGGTGACGGAATGATTCATGAGGAACTTGACGCCGTGCTTCTCGTGCTGCTTCATCATGAACTCACCCACCTCCTTGCCCAGAGTCTCCTCGAACGGCACCGACGACATGCCCACCACGTGCACTTCTGAAAACACACAAATGTGTTATTTAGCACTTAAAAGTGCTACTAAAATTCATTTTTAAAAATATTTAGTTCGTCTCCTCCACCTTTGGCGTCCTTGATGAGGGCAGAGGCCACCTCCATGCCGATGAAAGACGTGCCCACCACGGCCACACGTTTCCCTTTAGCGGCCTCAGCGATCTACAAGTCCATTAAGTAAAAATGACTCTGAATAACTCATTTTTTGTGATCAACCCCAAAACATCCATCATTGATAACCTTGTTGGCGTCCTGCGGGTTGCGAAGGACAAAGACGTTGTTCAGGTCGATGCCTGACCACGCCCTGATCATTCTGGGCGACGAGCCCGTGGCCAAAATCAACTTGTCGTAGTTCATGTTGGTCGTTTTGTCCGAGGCAGATTTCAGGGTCAGCGACTTCTGCTTCGTGTCCACGTGAACCAATTCGTGGCCCAGAAGCGTCTCCACATCTCCTCTAAATCATTAAAATGAAATAGTGGAAATTTATCCCCCCCAAAAAAGATAAAATGGCTCGTTCAATTACTCCTGATAGAAGTTTGAGGGTCTGAGTCCAATGGAGGTGGGATCAACACTCAAGTTTTTGCTGAGTTTGGTACGGTCGTAGGGCAACATTTCCTCCTGGGTGACGAGCACCAGACGCCCCCTGAAGTTGCCAATCGTCCTCAGTGTCTCCACGGCCGTCTTAGACGAAGATGAGGAAAAGTTGAAGGACAACAAAACATAAAACGTACTCGTACATTGTAGAGATATTAAAATGTTGTGAACCTGTGCAGCGGGGCCTCCGCCAACAACGACGACCACACTTTGGACCTGGGGATCGCGTTTGAGCAGGAGTGGACGACGCCGAGCAAGCTTGACCTGGTCCAGGTCGGCCTCGATCCTCAGCTCCTCCTTGCTGTCGAAGGAGTTCACGTTGAACACACACAAGTTGTCCAGGCCCGGGTAGTCCTCCAGGTCGCCCGTGCGCAAATCGAAGCACGCGCCGTGCCAAGGACACCTACACAGAGAACAAAGATGTAAACAAATCGTCGTAGTCGTTGTTGCTGTTGTCGGTACGTGATGTGGCTCGACCTGATCCTCATGTTGTCGGGGTCGAAGTGGCCCTTGGCGAGGGGCGCGCCGTAGTGCGTGCAGAAGGCGGAGACGGCGACCACCTTGTCGCCCTGCTTCTCCCTGGCCACCAGACACTTGAGCTCGTTGTCGCCGAGGCTGACCTCGCGCAACTCGCCCTTGGCCAGGGCTGGGATCGTCTTGGACAACTTGGACGACATCAGGCGCTTCTGCTTCGTCACCTGTCGAAATTGAAGCAAAGTGGGACGAATTAATCTCTGCATTCACAATCGTAGCGAACCGCAATGTTAATGTACTGCGACAAAGAGAGATCGGTTGGGGTTGCGGGAATATCGAGGTTGCGTGACTATTTTCGAGTGCCTAATAGGGGAGCAAATATTCAGCTCAATATTCGCCCTCTCATCTCATTAAAGGGACAAATTTGTGATTCAACTAAGAGCCACGTTATTAGGAGTTAAGAAAGGGTGTCATTTTTGGTCGGCCGTTACATAAACACTACATAAATTTGAGCAATTTGATGGAACATTTTTGCTAGTAGTAAAATCGCGACAATTTATCTGGGCAACCCTGTACATATGACTTTGTAACTGGCTTTATTACTGTCCGCCCGATCGAAAAATGACTCCTCCTTTTAAATCTGTGATATCTCGACACTTTAAAAGAGTTTAAACTTGCTACTTTGAGACATGAAAGTGCACACAAATGGCATCATTTAGAGTGTAAGAAGAACTTTTTCGTTGCAGTTTTCATGCTGTAACTCATGTTCAAAGTCTGTGCAAAAATTGGTGCCCATCCCTGTATAACGAAAAAATCGGATACTGGAGAACGTTGGGACCCCTAGTACCCAGGACCGTACTAACGTCCTCCAAAATGGGACAACTTAAGCGCGAATGAAACGGAGAGGCGTGCCCGATCGGGCGCGCCCGCCAAGCCTTGGTCCGCGGACCTCGACAGTAAATAAAACAGCTGATCAGACGGGCCG
>JAOXNJ010166902.1:0-10675 GCA_028566655.1 Metis holothuriae
TTATCAGCCATTTGCTCCTTGGTAGACATTTGTCCTTAGTAGACATTTGTCCTTAGTAGCCATTTGCTCCTTAGTAGACATTTGTCCTTAGTAGAAATTTGCTCCTTAGTAGCCATTTGCTCCTTATCAGCCATTTGCTCCTTGGTAGACATTTGTCCTTAGTAGACATTTGTCCTTAGTAGCCATTTGCTCCTTAGTAGCCATTTGCTCCTTAGTAGCCATTTGCTCCCTAGTAGACATTTGTCCTTAGTAGACATTTGTCCTTAGTAGCTTTGTCCTTAGTAGACGTTTCTCCTTAGTAGACATTTGTCCTTAGTAGACATTTGTCCATAGTAGACATTTGCTCCTACGTAGACATTTGTCCTTAGTAGACATTTGTCCATAGTAGACATTTGCTCCTTAGTAGCCATTTGCTCCTTAGTAGCCATTTGCTCCCTATTAGACATTTGTCCTTAGTAGCCATTTGTCCTACGTAGACATTTGTCCTTAGTAGCTTTGTCCTTAGTAGCCATTTGCTCCTTAGTAGACATTTATCCTTAGTAGACGTTTCTCCTTAGTAGCCATTTGTCCTTAGTAGCCATTTGCTCCTTAGTAGACATTTGTCCTTCGTAGACATTTGTCCTTAGTAGACATTTGTCCTACGTAGACCCAAATCTACTTTAGTCCTAAGTAATTCTAAACTACTTAGACATTAGCCGTTAGTAGACCTAATTCCTCTCTAACTCCGCTTCCTCAGGTCCTCTCTGATCGTCCCTGTACCGAAGTAGGACATTCGATCCTTGGGGCCCAAACTGTGATGTGAGTGAGTTAATCCGAGTGAGGCAATCGCAGCTATCAAGCCAACTTTGATGATCGCCGGCTTTCTCACTTGTTTGGCTTCCTCTCACAATACTAATGAGTTCCAAGGTCGAATGACACTCGCAACTTGGAAAGTCAAGAAATAGAGATAAATGTGATGAAAGAAACAAGTATGATGAAGAGAGTGTTTTGGCACATTTGTGGCCTTTGAAGGTCCTTTATTGATGGCTTTGAGCAAGAACAAAAGAGCCACATGATGCATACATTGGGCCCCATTCACTATTAATATAACACTAAATAAACATTTTATTACTACTTACTATATATCATTTTATATACTCCTACTTACTGTAGATTATTATATACTTAGTATAGTATAAGATCTACTACGTATACAGAGATTACTGCATACATGTATTTACAGTAGTAGTTATTGTAATGGATGCATTGCAGACTCCAGGAAGCATAATAGAGCGTCTACTTAATCTCTGAGTACTTAGAGATGATCTCTGTAATAATAATAAGCTTTCCATTATGTAATATTGTACTTAATAGTTAATACCAGTACATATGTTATTATTTCCTCTACATAAGTATATAAACTGTAGTTGTTTTTAGTAAGTAAAGTATTAATAAGGCATATAAACTGTACTATAGTAATTGTTTAGTTTAGTTTACTTGTCATTTTTAGTAAATAAAGTATTAATAAGGCTAATACTAGGTGCAGCACTACCTTTATTGCATATTATGCAAGTAAAAAAGATTGTACTAATAGTGAAAGTAGGCAGTAAATAGGTGAATTGTTAATTAGTGTGTATTGGGGCTAGAGTCGTGATGACAGGGATGCACGCATAGGATGGACAATGTACTGCGACGCTAATTACTGCCAGGTCGACTCCGATCATGAGTAATGACGTCAGCTGATATGATGGCACTAATGGAAAAAGAGCATTAACATACCTAGCTTCATAAAGCATGTTCTAAGGAAAAAAAGCACTTTCTTCTTTACTTTCCATATTAATGTACAGTTCATATATGAACCTTTATTTTCATAGAACCTTTCTTTTGTACCAATAATTAAGGAAGCATCCTTGGAGAGAGAAGAATCAGAAGAAGCAGTAATAATGAAAACTGGGCGGTGATTACGTAACAGGCTGCTAATTAGTTAATTAAGGAAATTTGCCTAAGGTACGTTTTAGGTTAGTTAATGATTGATTGATTAATTAATTCTTAATAATTTTTGAAACTTACTGACCAAAATTATTTTCTTTTCTGGGATCATAAGTACTTTAATTAATAAAATATAGTAACAATGATAAATACCGTAGTAAATGTGATAGTAAACATTTAGCCAGCTTTCTCTTTATTTGCTTTTTTTTTGTTTATAGCTAGTGAAGTAGGTTTATGGAGTGTCCCTATCTTGATTGATTGCTCTTTTCAATGAGCAGCTCAAAAATACCGCAACTAACACTGCTCATTACAAGTGCTGTACAGTAATAAAGCTGACTTAATGTTGCGTAAGTTTCGTATTATCCAAGTTTTACTGTACCTATGTTTTGCAGAAGAGAAGCTAAACAGGAAAAGGTGTGTACTTGGTCCCTGGGGAGATCGAGAGGATGCACTTGGGTCTGATCATCTGATGCCTCCAGGCCCTCTTCAACCTCTACACAGGTACTGTACTACATCCAATACTCTGTACACCTCAATACTTTACGTATATACTATTATAGTTTGTTATATTATCTATACATAGAACATATGTATAATGAAAGATTGTGTAAAATAGGAGCTAAAACAAGAAGGAATCTCTCTCTCTATCTCTGCAGAAGGAAGTGGGGCAAAAATCTCAACTGCTTCTGCCATTCACTTTCAACCAACCAATCTCTTCTTCTATTATATTACAAGACCCAGCAATTATCTAAATAAATGACTAAAATATAGTCCAAGTTATAATATTACAACAAAAAAGCACATACGTAAAAGAAAAAAATCCATTGTAGTGACTGTAGTAACATTACATATAGGTATTGTAGTAAAGTACTTTGTTAGTGCTATTTTCCTCTTTTCAATCTGAGAAATCTCTTTTAGAACAAAAGAGGAAGTAAGCAGAAGCAAGAGCATCTACTACACTCTCTCTGTAGACTTAACCTTTCAACAACAACAAATACTACTACTTTACTACTACTACTACTACTTTAGTACTACTTTAGTATTACTTTAGTACTACATTTTACTACTTTTTTTGCTGCTATTGCTGGTGGTGAAGATCGATTTGGTGTGGAGATTGAGTCGAGTCCCATCGTTTGTCACGCCCCCAGCTGCAACTCTTCCATGAGATCCTTCCTGGCCACAATTGCTTGAACAAACAAAAAATGAGCCATTACAATTACTTAAGTAATTACCTCATTAGTGGACAAGTGAACTGCCACAAAATCATGCTGACACTTCTACCTCTCCTCCTCATCTTCACTGTCATTGGTGAGACAAATAGTAAATAAGTAAGGAGTATTTTGTATGTCTCTTTAATAAAATTTTAATAAAATTAATTAAATAATAAATAATTAAATAATAAATAATTAAATAATAAAATTAATAAAATAAATTTTTGGAACACTTTTTAATATTTTTTACTATTTTTTACATAAATTCTTTTTAAAAAATCATTAACTAAGTAATGTTGATAACCGACATTTTGCCAGAGGGCTCGTTGGGTGTGAACGCAGCCTCAGCCAAATTGAACGGGACAGAGATGACGCAGAGATCGAGGGCGACGCTGGGACGCACGGCCAGATTCAGCTGCGAAGCCGACAAAAGCATTAAAGGAAAAATGATGGTACGTACTTACCAATATTTACTAATTACACTGATTAATGAGGGTAATTAGGGGGTAATTAGGGCTAATTAGGGCTAATTAAGGTCAATTATGTATAACAATTATGTTTGACATATTAAAGGAAGATGTTTATGTTAGTAATGTATGTCTTTTTTACTTACTAACTAAATGCCAATGTGGCTTTGATGAGAGGGTATGCTGCATTGTCAACGTTCCCATTCCTTCTTTGCCGTTCACTACTACTAATAGTAATAATAAAAGTATTAATAAATACTGTATGTTTACTTGGATTATTACTTGCTACGTACATTTAGTAAATAATATGTAGTATAAACATGGAAAGAAAGTAAAAAAGGAGAGTAGGTAAGTTTATTAAGGGTGCAAAAGAAAGTCAGTTGTTTCATCACGTGACCGACTGCGAAAAATTTGCTGGCAATAGCAAAATTTGTACCTTAACCGTGCAATTTTTAGTGCTAATAAAAAAGTTTTTTTAATATATATAAATAGTGTGAGAATGTTAGTAGTATTGTTCAAAAAGTCAATAATAGAAAGTAGTGCATAAATTGTTGTGGTAAAGATGAAAGTGGATTATTGGGCCTATGTACTACATATGTATAGCAGAGTCCACATTTTTTTTCAGGGTTGCCATTTTTTTTGAAGGCTGCCACGTATCGGTTTTATGGCCGGTCACAACCAATTCCTGGCAGACATGCAAGAAAATGTCTTGACAAAAGTACATATATCACATTACCTCTCTCTCTAAATTTACAATTAAATGTACAATTTATCAATAAAACGTTATAATTTCAGTAAAATTATTTATGAAAAATACACATTGTGTACATGGAATTTGCACTCTCCAATGCTTGCAAGTGCTCCCAGACCACAAGTAGGTACAGTGAAATCTCACTTTAACGTATTCTCTTGTAGCGAGATTCCACTGTAGCACATACACGACTTGGAAGCTCGTAAGAAACGATAAAGTCCGACCACACATGTTGCTCTTTCCTACCATAACTTTTGTTTATGCTACAAGTACTCAGTACAAAGTATAAAAGGAAAGTTACGTAACTCTTTGTTTGTTGTGGCTGTCGTATCGTAATTCACATTTTTTGTTGCAGGTCTCATGGCTGAGACACAGGGACGTCAGTCTGCTCGCAGTCGGCAAGTTCGTTTACACACAAGACAACAGGTAAGTAAAACAACACCTGTATTAGAACCCTTTTTATTTAAATGTCAAAATTTATGTAAACTTCTTTAAATAAACCTTTAATGTCAACTTTATTTAGCATATAAAATTGGCACTTTATTAGTACTTTACTATCACTTTATTAGCTAAAAAATCCACTAAAGCCTTAAGTAAGTAAGTGAATTAGAGAGGTGAGAGAAGAAAGCTCTTCTTCTTGTCTCTCTCAACCAATGTGTCCGACACAGACATCCTCCAATTCTCCTATCCCTTCCAAAACGACATTTGTGCACTAATGCTTAATTAATTATTCTGATTTTTTTTCAAAAAAATATATAATGATTAAGGCAAAAATTATCAAAATTTATGAAATTTTTTACATTTTTTTTTTTGTATTTTTTTTTTGACAGATTTCGAGTGTTGCACGAGCCACATTCTTCTCAGTGGTCGTTGATAATTGCCTCGGTGAATAAGGGGGACGAGGGACTTTACGAGTGTCAGATCAACGCTGAAAAAGGAGTCTCAATCACCAAAACCTTCAGACTCACTGTTCACAGTAAGTAATATTATACTCGTATGTACATTCTATTTTTGAAAGTCCTGACTTACAAAGTCATCCTTGCATGTCAATTTTTATTTACTCACTACGTATCCAGTACTGCTATCTACATAGAGACGTCAGTTGAAATTTGGCATTTGGACTTTTTTACGAGTAGTAAGATTAAAAATAAAAGATGTT
This sequence comes from Metis holothuriae, assembly GCA_028566655.1. NCBI lineage: Eukaryota > Metazoa > Arthropoda > Copepoda > Harpacticoida > Metidae > Metis > Metis holothuriae. Next base: position 5,557 of record JAOXNJ010166902.1, read on the forward strand.
TTCGTACTGACATTTCGTGATTGCCTCCTTTTTTCACTAACAATGTTCTCAGATAAGTCAATATTTGCACTTGTGCACTGAGTTCGCAAAGTTATTAGAAAAACGTCTATTATTTATCTTCAAATGTCGACTATCATGGCTGCATTGCTTTGCCAAATGACCTTTAAATCCGGCTGAAATCTGCATCTCTACTTAGATTACTACATACCATTACTACTCTACTTAGACATACTACTACTATAAGTTTTGAATCTACTTCTACTACTACATACTACTACTACTACTACTACTACTACTACTACTACTACTTCTACTACTACTACTACAAAGTGTTAGTGCTAAGAAAAGTTATGTATGTGTTCCCTATTATAGACTGTGCTTTGCATCGATATCCTAAGTGGTTTTCTCGTCCCCCCCCAACTTGTGGTCCCAGTTCAAAAGAAGGTTTAGGAAAACCCAGACAAAACTTTTGGTCCAGCCATTATATGGACTTGCGAAAAAGTGGCAAAAGTTTGCAAAAAACCGACGCAATTCGCAAAAAAAAGAGAGTTCTTTCTTTCCCTTTCGTAGTTTTAAGCTATTTTATTACTTATTTTGTGCAATATTCCAGGTTTGTTTAGTGGTCAGTTGGGCTCCTACCTAGTCTGGATGTGACAGTCGGTTGGCCAACAACTCTCAGCCTTAATACGTGTACTGCCACTTATCTTATTTACTGCTATATCGACCATAACACTTTATTAATCAAGCCACTTTAAGTGGTTATACTCTTACTATACATAAATGTCCTTTTCTCTTTTTACTACTTTATGTAATTAACTTAGACAATAATAAATGTAAAGATAGACTAAAGAGATAACAGTAATAAGATTGAACAGTAAAAAAGACTATGTATATAGAACAGGGAGCAATTCTTGTCGCAGTTTCCATCCCTTCCCACATTGATTAAAGGGAGCTGAAACTTTAACAAAATAATGTTATTAATGTATAAAGAAAGGTACGTTATATCCAAATTCAACTGTAAATGCTACATTTACTGCACTGTATTGTTGCTTCGAATTGGGGTGGGTCCCAAATCTCAAATTGGCTTCCCAATCGAACAATCCTTGCCGCAATGGGATAACTGCTCCTTTCTCTCCCTTTCTTTTTCTCTTTCTCTTTCTCTCTGCAATCCCTAAGTAAAAGACTGACAAATATTACTGTACATATATTTTTTAATAATGAACTTATTTGAAATTAATGAATACATAGTACGTATATTGTTCTTTTGTTGTGGCCCAGAATCGAGGACGGAGATCGTGGGGAAGAGGGAGCGGTTCGTGGACGAGGCGTCGCGACTCAGACTTGTCTGTCGCATCTTCAGCCCCAACGACAAGCCAGACTACGTTTTCTGGAAGAGAGACGACGAGGTAATCACATAAATGGTAACAAATATCAAGAACATTCATAATAAAGCAACTACAAGGGCAACATTAAGGGCAACATTAAGGGCAACATTAAGGGCAACATTAAGGGCAACATTAAGGGCAACATTAAGGGCAACACTAGAGTCTAGAGGCAACATTAAGGGAAACACTAGAGTCTAGAGGCAACACTAAGGGCAACACTAGAGTCTAGAGGCAACACTAAAGGCAACACTGACAGTAGGCAGCACTAGAGGCAACACTAAGAGTAACACCATGCCTTATTACTTGTTGTTGCCTCTGTTTCCATGAGCAACACTGACAGCAACACTGACAGCAACACTGGCAACAGCAACACCACATAGCTTGTTTCCCTATGGTAAAACGTAGGTAGAACAGAGAGCAGTGACTTATTGCCGGTTGTTTGTTGGCCTTGGCTCGGTTCCCAAGGGATCAGAGCAGCTCCCGTCGTGACTGTGGCTCCACACTTTGTCTGATGTCAAGCATTTACCAAGCCCAATATTGCACATTCAACAAACAATATGTGCTCAACACTGTTCCCTATAAAACAAACAATAAACAACGAACATTGTTTGTTGTTTTTTGGGCTTTTTTTAAGGGCCAATATTTGCTTTTGGTCCAGCACACATTGGCTGTTTCGTCAGTTTTTACTCTGTTCCACACACTTTTGCTGTGACTTTGAACCTCCTTGACTCGAGCACTTTGGGGCTCAGAAAAAAACTGGAGGTAAGTACACAAAATTGCCAAAAAACAAGGGGGGCACTTTTCGGCTTCTAAAATTGGCCACTTTAATGTCATCTGCTGCTTTTTTTTGGTACGGGCATAATAAAGGGAAATGTATGGCAACTCAGTACTGTACTATTACATTCATAATGCATGTAGAGTGGCTGGAGGAGCATTTGTTTGCTGGTTAGGCAGAGTTCACCACAATCTCGAGTTTTGGAACTTCCCAGTAAATGTGCAAAGAGAGAGAGAGAAAACAAGAGATATGAACTCACTTGGGGAGCTTCAAGTAATAAATCGGTACCTACTTCATGAATAGTTGATGTGGCCTCAAATTGCAAAGAGTCAGAGATCATTTGCAAAAAAACAACAACCATGCAATCTCCTTGCAAAAATGTTGCAAAAATGTTGCAAAAATGTTGCCAAAAATGTTGCCAAAAACTCGTTTTTTTTGTCCTTTTCTTCTTGTTCTTATCGTCGTTATTATAAACAAAAGACGTGTATGACAAAGAAGTTGCTGTTGCAGCTGGTGTCGGACTCCTCGTTGGAGGTGGAGTCGGTGCAATCGGAGTCGTCGTCGAGGTTCACGAGCGCGTTGGTCATCCCGGCCGTGAACTCCAACCACAGCGGCAAGTACGCCTGCAGCCCCTCCAACGCGGCCGAGGCCGTGGTCCTCGTCCACGTCCTCAAAGGTAAACAAAAAAAAACATACTTTTATCAGTACACTGCTCGTAATGGGCCTTTAAACGAGGCCACATGGGGGCCACATTGGGGGGGCCGCAATGAAAAATGGCGACTGCAGACAAAAACAACAACATATAACTACAAATGGACGAGTATATACCGTAGTATATACCGTAGTATATACCGTATATTTAATACTGGCTCGTAGTTTACACATAATATGTTCTTGTTGTTGTGAGCATTGTTTATTTGGAGGAAGGTGCGAGTACAGTTGAAATTGTGGGCATTTACCTAATGTTATTGCTGCACCCTGGAGGAAGAAAAGTGCGTAGGTTGTTCGATTGGAAAGCTTCTTTTGAGGGTGAAGAAGAATATTCTGGAAAATATCACTTATGCAACTTTTATACTTCTTCACATTTTCTACAATATTTGTGTAATAAACAAGTACTGTAAATGTCTGGAATAGGTGACAATGGGCTGAGCTTGCATGCTGCTCATGCGTGTCGGAAGTAGGACTTGCTCCCTTTACTGCTCACAATAGCTATACAATACATTTAATACTTACATTAGTAAGTAGTAGTAGTAAATGTGGATCGGGGCCAAGCGCAATTTGCTCGCTTTTTCACGACATTACCACGAAAGTCCACATGCAAAGAGGGAACATTTAAGTAAGGTATTGGACGCCTTTCACAAAACTTCTGCTACTTTCGACTACTTTCAATTTTTGCAGTAGTAGTAGTCGTAATTGTATAAGTAGTAGTCGTAGCTATTGTTTACAAGTACAGTAGTGGTTGGTGACATGAGAAATGGCCGTCTGACCGACCATTTCGACGCTCCCAAGGGACTTACTACATACACTAGACGTAGGTATTAAAAGCTAGCTCTCTCTACAATCTACGAGTATGTATGTATACGAATGACATTGAAAAAAAGTAAGAGAACAAAAACAACAAAAGCTGGGTGCCTTTTTTTTGACTTTTCATGGTCACACTCCCTTTTTTGTTGTTGTTGTTGGCAACATTAACAGAATAAGAGGGGGAACAATGAGGGGAACATGAGGGAAAAGGAAGGGGAACTTTGTACATAGGTACTGTATTGTTGTAATGCGGTGCTTGCGTGTCCCTGCTTCTGCTCCTGCCAATCTTACCAGGATGTAGCAAGGTTTGTGAAATTAATTTGCTATTTACCTAGGCTAGTAGCACATAAGCCAAATAAAAACGAAAACACAGCTGAAGTAGATCTTGTTTTATTCTATCAATAAATATAGTACTACATATACTGAAAAAAGTGTATTAATAAGGAAAGGGTGCTGATGAAAAAGGGGCCACACCCATCAAATAACACAGCCAGATAATGAAAAACATTCACTAGAATGTACCTACTGTACCTATAGTACATTTAAAAAATAGTATAGTAAATAGAAAGCAATACTTCAATATGTACTTCCATTATAATGAACATTAATACCTTTTATGTTATAGTGGAGTATAGTCATAAACAGCATAGAGTATAGTCAATATATAATATTAAAGTAATGGTGGAGGATTTGTGTAGGTTGTTTTCACAGGAGATTGCCAATCTGTCCCAGTGTTAATCCTCTGCATTATAGAAACCCTCAGAAAACATTCAATATTACGACACACATTTATACTATTGTATTATTCAATTTTGATCATTTATTCGAGTCCCCAATTTAATTGTCAGGCCAAATTGAAAATTCAGACAAACAAGAACATTTCAAATTTGGCAGATCTGAGCTTATAGTAAAGAGAGAAAGAAAAACATTTGCTGGGCTTGGTTCGTGATTAATTGAATTGCATCGATTTCTGGCTCATGTCTTCTTTAGACGTACAAAAGATTAAATGATTGATTAAAACAATATTTAGTACAAAAAAAAGGAAGTTTTAGTAGAAGTATTGTTTAATTATTCAATTCTCAAGTTCTCATTATTTTTGCACCAATTCGATTTTTCCACCAGGCCACCATGATTCAATTTTAAAGCTTTCTACCTATATAGCTGTATGTAGCTGCAGTAGTCTTTTTACTATCTTTATTACTCTTCATTACTGTGTGTAGCGAGGTTGCGTGAGTGTTGTTAAGTAGTGAAAAGTTGCGCTAAATAAAAGTTGCTTTTTCTTGCAGACGATTCGCAACCGGCGGCGATGCACACGACAACTTCCATTGGCGACTTCCTTTATCCCAATTCGGACTTGATTACAATCATAAATCTAATTTTGCTGGCAATCATCACGTGATTGATTACTTAATCAATCAAGGATCCAAGTTTAACT
>JAOXNJ010167346.1:0-10669 GCA_028566655.1 Metis holothuriae
GAAGGCGTCAAGTTAGTCAGAGTCACTAGTAAGCCTAGATGCAGGTTCCGAACTGCCGACCTCAGAGGTGCTAAATAACGAGGTTTAGCCCAACAGCTTTTCTCGCCGAGATTGAACAATGCAAGGTAATTTAACCCTCATCTCATTAATCCGCATGTTTATGAGTTTAATGGCTCATGCTTCTTGGTAGGATCCTTCTTCCAGCTTTTACCAAACGGCCGGCCAAGAATCCTTGAAGGCGACCTTCCTCGACCTCTTCATTGGAGGCAAGTCCTTCATCGATTGATTGATAATCAAAATTACATTAGCCTTAAAAAGCATATTTACATTGATTTTGTAAAAGGCACAGAGACAACTTCATCGTCACTGCTATGGACCTTCCTCTACTTGCTGAAGATGCCTGAGATCAAGGCCAAGATTCACGAGGAGTTGGACCAAAATGTGGGCAAGCATCGCAGTGTGACTTTGAACGACAAAGCAAACTTGCCTTACATCCAGGCAGTTCTATTGGAGAGCCTCAGATTCACCAGTCTTCTCCCTAATGGAGTTCCCCACCAAACAATTGAGAATATAACAGTCGAAGGCTACACCATTCCCAAGGTAATTTTCCCCATGAAATCAACCTTAAATGAATATTTTTTTAATTAAGAAAGGTTTTTGAGAGTATAACTCACTGACTTTGTTTGCATGACAGGGTACAATGATCATGCCTAACCTTCTGCATGTGCACTATGATGAGAGTCACTGGGACAGGCCCCGCGAGTTCAGGCCAGAGCGCTTCTTGACGGAGAACAATGAGGTCATCACCCATGATGAATACATGATGCCTTTTTCGGTGGGCAAAAGGTTTTGTCTGGGTCAATCCTTGGCTGAGATGGAGTACTTCCTCTTCTTTGCCAATGTGATGAGCAAGTTTGATATGAAGCCCAATCCTGGGGATGATTTGCCCAGCATTGACTACAGAGATGACCCCACCAGAGGAGTCACTCGCAATGTGCCACCATTCAAGATCATCCTTAGCAAAAGAGATTGAGATTGGCCAATTGAACTCATTCACTCTTCACAGAAGAAGACTTTCAATCAAGCTTCTAATGGTCATTTCACCCCTTGAACAAATGAATTCCTTCCTCTTAATCCCTTCTGGTCTAAAAAACATCATTTCAGTCATCTTTAACGTATTCAAAATAATGCACGAATATCTACTTAGTGCTTGTAAGGGCTCTTTAATTGTGACAGAAAAGCATTGCGTTACAGTACAATTTTTACTATTATTTATAAATGAACATGTAGAATAAACTAATGCATGACTAGCTCTTGAACGTAAGTGATGTTGTGGAGGGGGTGAAGTAGTTCTTTGAAAATTTGGCACAAACAGTAGATGAATGGAGGAAATGGAGGAAAAAATTTTGCAAAAAGTCAAAATTTGCACACAAAACATTTTACATATTTTGCTCCAAAGCGCAAAGCTTGAGATCGGATTCAAAACATATAGTGCAGAACAATTGAGCTCCATTACCAAAGTGAATTATCATTCCTGACGACTTTGATTAGTAACCCACGGTCCTTTGTACTTATTTTATTTGAAGTGAGCAAAACTTTTTTATGTAGTAAATTACTCAGTTTAACGAATTTGGATTACCCCCAAAATCTCAGTTTAACGAATTTCTTTCTGGAAAAAAACCAAGTTGTTATTTAGTAGTTGCCTGCGATGGAAGGAAATTGTTATTTGCTAGACTAGGTTTCGAAGTTAGATGCCATTTCAGACCAAAACGAAGTTTAAAAAGGGAAATTTCAAGCACCAGAAATTTAGGAGTAGTTCGAAAAAAATGCCCAAAAAACGCATTTTGGAAGCTTAAGTTTGGAGTCTTATCTTCTCTCAGTTTAACAAATATTTAGCTGCTGATGAAAAAATTCCTTAAATCGAGATCCAACTGTGGTAAATTAGTTATAAATTTTTGAGAAAAATAAATATAATCAAAAGCATTTAAGTGGAATTTCACACTTAAATAGGTAGCATAAATTACCGTTGTTCTACAGTACTAAATAGCAGTTTGTTGAAATTCCCCCTAAAATAAAAGCAATTGTCATTGGAAACTTGTGTCAGTAAAAAAGCAGGCTTTATTATTAGCTGTCGGTAAATTGAATGTTATGAAAGAGGAGATTGCAGACCTGAATTTCATCTGCAATTTTTTCCATCATAACATGGTAAGAATATTGCACCTGCAAATTTGCCGGGAATTTTCGTACACAATTTTGCAGTTGCAGCTTTTTCATAACATTGGCCCAGTTTGAATGTATGTAGTAACTGGCTGACCCACTACAACAGAACCAGATGGCAATAGACAAAAAAAATAAATGGAATATGATCTCATTTCGTTTATACAGATTGCCCAAATAGCCAAAATTGAGAAAAAGATACGTACATCAGCCTCCCTTTTCGTACGTTTTTTCAAAAATGGCCTTTTCTGAAAGTGTCAATCTAAGTGTACCCACCTTGAGTGTACCTAGTGCGACCTCAATACAGCTACTATTACGTCATTCTCTATTAGCCCTAGGCAATGTTGCGTGACTCACTCACTTACCAGTTACTGAACATTGCTGCAATTCCGAACTGTACGAGTACTTTACTGTACGAGCTCACTTTTCGTATACACCTTTGCAAATACATGTACACTCACTTTAATAGGTGCGTTAAGCAACATCTGGCACTGCGGCTAGTGCTGAATCGAATTAAATTCGATCTAAGCCCTAATCACTTTATTCTCCTAGAAATTACATGGTTTTTAATTATGTTAATGTTGTATTTCTATAACTTCTTTTCGGACGACTAAATAACCAATTTAACTCATACAATGTTTGTTTAACAGGGCCGAAATAAAGCAGAGAGGAATTTGGCCCGACTCGACCCGAACAAATTAATACTGGCGCCATTCATCACTACTGGCCGCCCCCGCCCATTGCATACAATACATAACACTCGATCCCCGAGTGCATCAGGGCGCCGAGGCCGAGGTCCAACTCGAGGTTGTCCAGGAGCTTGGCGAAGATGTGCACGGTGTTGCAGCAGCACTTGAACAACGCGTTGTCGTCCAAGTCGGCGACCTCGTTCCGGCCGCCGTCGACGGCGTTCGAGACGAGGCCCACCTTCTCCTACCTGTCCGACTCCATCCCGCGGCTGCGGCGGCCCGTGGACCCCTACGAGCGGCCGCAGCGCCACCAGCACTTCCATGTGCCGCCGGTGGGCGACGGCCGCGGCCGCCGCCGCCTGGACGAGAACGCCTACATGAAGCAGCTGATGGGGCGCAGGGCGCGCTCGCACTCCAGGTCGGCCATGCGCGCCATGGCGGCGCGCATGCGCGAGGACGCGCGGCCGCGCCCGCCGCGCTCGCCGCACATGAACAACGAGGAGGCGCTGGCCGCGGCGCACTTCCCCGACGCCAGGCCCAGGGACGAGTCGGAGGGCAGGCGCCGCAAGCGCCGGCCCATCGAGAGGGACGACTTCCCCGCACCACCCTTCGCCTACTGGCGCCGCCCCGAGTCCAGGGGCAGGAGCAGGCAGCGCAAGAAGCGCGCGCTGTCTGCGCCCGCGCAGCGCGCGGGGGTCACGGTGGTCGACGTCGAGATGGACGAGCAGAAGGAGGGGGGCTTCCAGCGCACCTTCGACGACGACGACTACGACTCCTCCTCGGACGACTACGAGGACGAGGGAGAGGGCAGTGTGGCCTCGATGGAGCAGGAGTCCTCCTCTTCCTCGGACAAGGAGAACGACTTGGCGGAGAACGCCAAGTTGGACAGAAGGGAGGAGGAGCTGCGCAAGTTGGAGAGGGCCGGGGCCAGCATGAGTTCGGTGTTCCTCAAGGAGCTGGCCAGTGAGCGCGAACGACGCAAATTGATGCAATCTAAGCCAATGGATCCCAGATCGGCGGCCAGGACGCCTGCGGCCAAGTTTGAGCCGCATTTCAGGCTTCGATATGACTCACCCATCAATGCTTCGCCTTCACGCATTGCTGATCATCTTTTGCCCTGGGATGACGATACAATTGATGGGGGAAGAGACTCTAGTCTGGCTGGCGGACATCTTTCAAGGTTTACTTGAAAACACTGTGATTTTATTGCAGATGTTTTTCTTTCAATGGGAATCGTTTCTTTTTGCAGGAGGTCGATGGCGACACCGTTTCTCCCTGGGACGAGCAGAGCCACGACGCGCTCGTCGTCGGCGTCGGCCATGCGCGCGGTGTCGCCCATCCGGCCCGGCTACTCGACGTCGCCGGCGCCGACCTCGGCCCCGAGGAGCTACATGTTGCCGAGGTCACAGACGCCTCGGCGGTACACCTCCACGCCCATGCAGGATTACGAGACCAGCGACGACGAGCTGCTCAACACTACCATGATGGCCGATACGCTCTACCCTCTGCATTTGCTGCAGACAAGCAACTACAGATTGCCCGGAGACGTTGACAGATGCAACTTGGAGAAACACTTGGGCGACGAGGAGTTCGAGGCAATCTTCAAGATGGCCAGACACGAGTTCTACGATCTGCCATACTGGAGACGATGTGAGCTGAAGCGCAGGTGGCAGCTATTTTAAATGATGAAACGGTTTTAAAGAGAGCAACATGATTTCGGCAACTAGCGCACTTGGGGTAGGAGCAAAAACAATCATATGCGTAAAATGATGAGCGATTTGTTGTCTGATTTGTTGTCTTTGCTGTTAGGCCTATGCCTTCTTTGTAGGGATGCCTTAAGTCAGACACTTAGGCCTTGCTTTGTCTCCGTGATGGATAAGGATAAGCTTTACAATTTGATCGGGTTCCTTGAAACAAGTAAGTAGGTAATCTCTCTACTCTACATATAGTACATCTTGGAGTGGCCAACTGGTTGAAAACTACTGTCGCCATTTTTGTCTTCTTTGACTTTTCAACTGAGTAGCTTTTATCAAAGCGTTCTATTGGTAACTGGATTGATCAAAATGGAACTCCTTCTCGATCTGATCGGTAAGGAGAGCAATTATCCCTCGTGTTCTTCCTCGAACTTTTTACTTTACATTCGTTTTTGTTTGCGATCAGGCCTTTCAGTTCTTTAGTGTCTATAACCTCTTTTACAAGTTACCTCTTGCTATAAAGTTTACGACCCCTATTATGTACTTTCTTGTTCTTATTCCGGTTTTGAGATGTAACTCGAAAGTGTCTGTTTTTATCGTCTCAGTTTTAAGGCACTCAGTTTCATTATCAACTCTCATATTCGGTTGCGGAATTCTGTGTCAATTGCATAAAATTGCTTTGGGTAAAACATAAATGCAACTTGTCTTGAACTGTGCCTATGTCCTAGCAATTGTATGCTTGCTAAAGAAATACACCAACTTCCCTCTTTTCCTTATTGAAGCTTTCTAATAAAATTGAAAAAATGCTTCAATGTTTTTCCCCAGCCACCTTCTGGCCTCTCAAATTGAAGTGGAGAAAGTTGATCATTACTGCCCATATGAGTAGCTCGACATAAAGCATATTTGTGGCAGATATCAAGTCAATGTTACTGGACACTTTCACCCACTGTATTGGTTTTGGTCAAACTAAATGCAATTATTAGCTTCATGCAAGAGTGAATATCGCCTAATGAAAGTTGTTGGTTAAAGGCGTGACGAGCGACGAATTTAGAACGATTTTTGTCGCAGTCAACAATGAGACTTGTAAGGTTGTTTATCCTCTCAATCTGCTTTATTATCGCCTTTTGTCAGTACGAAATCATCCATTACCCGCCGCAAATTCGACCCGCTCTCCACAATAACAGGGCAGTTATCAAGTATTCTGAGAGGAGAGAAGACGAATTTGTTGATAACAAAGTCGATTTTAATCAAGAAAACTCTTTGAGTCACTACAATAGACATTTATTTTTACTCATAACTTTGCCTACATTATTGTCGATTCTCTCGTTCTTCACGAGCATCACGCCCAACGCCGTCGTCGTGCTGGCCGCCATTGCCGTCTCCGGCTACATGCTCACCGAGAGCGTCTCTCAATCAAATCTTTAAAGAAAAAGTTTTGATTTAATGAGCCTTAATGAGCGATAATTGATGATAATTGATTCTTAATGACCGCCATGGGATGAGCTTCTTATTGGGACTAGTTATAGCGTTTGCTCTCCACGACTGCTTGGCAGCTCCAACCGACTTGAGCAGACGCAGATTCGGAGAGAACGATGACCAACACTTTGCCTTAGGTAACGTTTAGGTTAATCGAAATTTTGTTTAAATTCTATTAATGTTAGTAAATATTTATTGATTTTAATTTTTGATATATGTATAATTCGGTGGTTTATTACGCGGTTGCATGGTTTTATTATTGCTCGTAGATGTGATGCAATTGGGTTTCGTGAGCGACGAGCGTCAGACGGCCCTGGCTCAATTGGCGTTGGAGCGGCCGTTGTCGTCGTCCCCGACGACGACGGCGTCGCCGTTGTGGCTGGCAACAACGGTCTCGTCGTCGCTGTTGTCGACGACTACGCCCAAGTCGTCGTCGCACTACAACCAACACCTGCACTACTCGAAGGCGACGATGAAGCCGCAGGCGACGATGAAGCCGCAGGTGACGACGGCGTCCGCCATCAAGTACAAGCCGACGACGCTGGAGTCGGCGTTGTTCGATTTGGCGTCGCAGGGCAACTTCGATCTCATCTTGGCCACGTCCAACACGACGTCGACCAGCACGACGACGAGCACCACGCCGAGGCCCGCGACCTCCACCACGGAGTCCATGGTGCCCCTGCTGCTGGACCCGATGCAGTTGATGGAGCTTGTGTCGCAGATGCTGAGCGACATGGCGGCCATGATCTTCGGCGAGGGGCTCTCGGGCAACAAGGAGGAGGAGAGTAATCGCGTGGAGTCCGTGGTGGAGAGGATGCTCGGCCTCCTCGTCGTGCCCGTCGTCGCCTTCGTGCTCTCCGTGCTCGGCGCCGACCCCATGGCCATCGCCGTCAGCGTCTGGGCCGTGCCCATCGCCGCCCTCCTCGGCAACCGCGACCCCTCAGATTTCTAATCTTTTGCTCCTAATAACTGATGGAATTTGACCTAGCTCAAAATCAAGTGTTCCTTATGCATTTTTTGGTTAATAGGAGTAAGGAAATTGATTTCAGAGAGTAAAAGTTGATGTCATGGTTGCATGTGTGGCTTAAATATGAATGCTTAATCTGTTTTCTAATTTCTATGACCCACAAAAAGGACCCAAAAATGTAGCGAACCCTCATGTAGCGAAGTTTCGGACATTCGACAAATTGAAATTGATAAGCATGTAAAAGTCGTTTTCCACTTCTTAATGCAATGTACGAGCAAGTTATAATAGAAATCACATAATAAAAACGTTAAGCCAAATTCTCTCTGTCCATGTTTTGAAGCAAATTGTTCTGCATGTCTACTTATGCGTATGTAGTGGTCGAAAATTCAGGTATAGCAATGAACAGGCCCATGCCTGGGCATAATGTCAACCAGCACACCTACAGCTTTTGCTGAAGTCAGCATTTAAGCTCACATTTGTACTCAGCTTAAAGCTTGACCAGATAACATTACAGATATTAGTAGTATGCAGTAGTTGTGATTAGAAGTGGTAAAGTTGTAGAAAGCCCAAGGACAAGTACAACGTGAAGTCATATCATAGCAGTGCTGCTTGTTTGCCAACAAGTCCTGAGTTCTCCGTTTAGCTGCCAGAGTTCAAATAGTCTTCTTGAAGCCTATTCAAAACCGAAAAAAAGGATTCTTTTTATTGCAAAAAAGCTCAAAGGTCAATAATCAAATAAAACTTCACATTCGAGCACTACATGCATTAATAAGGGCAACTGCCCGGACATAAGAATGACGTCGAGACACGTGTTGGGTTTGCTGGACTACTTGGTGTTCGGGCTGACGTTGTTGGCGTCGGCGGCCATCGGCGTCTACTACGGCCTGACGGGCCAGAAGCAGAGGACGGAGAGAGAGTACTTGTTGGGGGACCACTCCATGCACGCTTTGCCCGTGGCCTTCTCGCTCATGGCCAGCTTCATGAGCGCCATCACGTTGATGGGCCTCACACAGGAGATGTACTACTTCGGCACCCAGTTCATCCTCATCAACGCGGCCTACCTCCTGGGCACGCCCCTCGCCGCCTTCCTCTACTTCCCCGTCTTCCACCACGTGCTCCAGGACGCCGACAAGGCCAGCGTCTACTACTACTTGGAGCTCAGATTCGGCACATTAGTCCGAATTCTGGCCTCCTTGGCCTTCTCGGCCCAGATGATCATGTACATGGGCATCGTCATTTATGCCCCTGCGTTGGCCCTGGCGGCGGTGACCGACCTGACCTTCGTGGGCGCGATCCTCGTGGTGGGCGCCGTCTGCACCTTCTACTCCACGCTGGGCGGCCTCAAGGCCGTGTTGGCCACCGACGTCCTGCAGTCGCTGCTCATGTTCGCCGCGCTCTTCGTCGTCGTCATCACCGGCGCCAGCCACCTGGGCGGCTTGGCCAACGTCTTCAGCATCGCCGAGGAGGGCGGACGCATCGAATTGCTCAGAATCGACATCGATCCAACCGTCAGACACACAATCTGGACACAGATGATCGGAGGTATTTGAAATTTACGTCCTAATTACATCCTTGATTGATTGATTGATTGATTGGTTTTTCAATCAATCAATTTGTCTTAGGTTGCGCCATCTTTTGCTCGGTGTACTGCGTGAACCAGGCGCAGGTGCAGCGTCTGTTGTCCACAGGCAGTTTGAGTAGCGGGCAAAAAGCCATTTTTATGCAATGGCCAATATTGATGCTGTTGAGTATGAGCACGGGCTTGGCCGGACTCACCCTGTACGCCTTCTACAAGGATTGCGATCCAGTTATGCAGGGCAGAATCGAGAGGGGCGATCAGATTCTGCCCCTCTTCGTCGTCGATACAATGAGCCACATTCCAGGTGATCTCTTAATAACACACTTTCAAATTAGCACTCACAAATACAACATTTTCTCCGAAAAAAGGAACTTTTTCTTAATAAAAATTCCTAAAATTCTACTTTTTTAGGGTTGAGCGGCCTCTTCGTGGCGGGCATCTTCAGCGGCTCCTTGAGCACGGTCTCGTCCGCCATCAACTCCTTGGCCGCGGTCACCATGGAGGACTTCATCAAACCCCTCGTAAATCTTTCCCCCAGCACATCTACACATCTTCTCAAGGTTTTGGCCTTTGTTTACGGTCTAATTTGCGTGGCCTTGAGCTTCCTGGCCGAATTCTTGGGCCCCGGGGTGCTTCAGGCCTCTCTTGTCGTCTTCGGCGTTGTTGGCGGTCCTCTTTTGGGCCTTTTTACACTGGGAATGAGCTCTAGGAGAGCCAACAGTAAGGGTGCTGCCATAGGATTCGTCGTGTCTCTTCTAATCATCTCCTTCATGGGCTTCGGTCAACCCAAACCTGCCACCAAGAAGCTGCTGCTGACTGTAGACAAGTGCTATAATAATGTCAGTTACAGTGGTCCAAGTGACTTGAGTGGCGCTAATGAGGCTATTAGAGAGGAGGATGAGACAAATAGTGAAAAAGAGGATTACAATTATTTGTTAAGGATCTCGTACGCGTGGTACGCGTTGCTGGGCTTCCTCATGGTGTTGATCGTGGGCTTCGTCTTCTCCCTGATCACCTTGGACAAGGAGCAGTGCGTGGAGCAGAGGTTGCTCTTCGGGTTCAAGAGGAAGAGCGACAAGCACGACGAGGCCAAGCGGAACGAGGAGACTAATACCACTCGATTGTGATGCATTCATTGAGTGATTGTACTACCTATGTGCTAATGTAGGGTATTCATGTCAGTCAATAATGTACGTAGAACATGGACTAATTAATAATTCTCGGGGTTTTGCACCGATTTTTGCATGCGCCATGCGATTTCAATCAACTCTTTCGATCGTCATTATTGATCCGAGCACATAAACCATGCAATTCTGTACATATGTATCAATGCACCTGAGGTTAACTAGGTAAAAATAGGCCTTAGTAACAGGATATAGTGTGGACCTGAGCAATTTCAGTTAACCATCGCAGCCCTTCATGACAGCTTGGGAGCAGGCCCTGAAAAGAAGCCACTCCCACAAAATACCAGTACACTGCACAAAGTATCATACATTGTGAAACAAAGCTGGTACAGTACTTTTTGTAGTATGTATAGTATGTACCTATGTGAAGGCACCTGCAAATCATGCTTGAGTCATTAATGCCCCATACCTTTCTTGCCTCGGTTCCCACGTAGTTTGATTGCAGCCCTGAAAAAGTAGTGAAATATCAACGGTTTCCACCTCAACTCCAACTCCGGCCTAAATAAGAAAATGTTTATGGGAGTTGAACTTGACTTTGCGTCCAATATTGAAGGGGGTCCTTATCAACCCTAACTGCTCGGGGCTGCAGGCGGCCTCTACACACCTGACTGTACGAAATTGTGTAGTGGTCTTAGACAAGTGTGTACGAAGTGTGTAGTGGGTGTGTACGAAGGATTGTAACAGACTTGTGAGCAGTGCACGGTGATTGTGTGACTGTTTGTCTCTGCTTGGCCTTGCGCAAGTCTGTCTACGTGGTTCGCGATGATCTCGATGTGGAAGGTGCGCGAGATGGTGGACAAGGCGACGAACCTGGTGATGAACTACACGGAGACGGAGGCGAAGGTGCGCGACGCCACCAACGA
>JAOXNJ010167678.1:0-10660 GCA_028566655.1 Metis holothuriae
ACTCCAGTAGATGTAGCAGTAGTTGTGGAAGGAGATGCAGTAGTAGAAACAGCAACAGAAGTAGTAGTAATATTTAGTAGGAGTAGCAACAGAAGTAGGAGTAATATTTAGTAGAAGTATCAACAGAAGTAGGAGCAATAGTAGAAGTAGCAAACAAAGTATCAGTACGTAGAAGTAAAAGTAGTTCAGTAAGTAGTAGATGTAGTAGAAGTAGAAGTAGCGATAGAGAGAAGAAGTAGCAGAAATTGAAGAATTAGACGGAGTAGAAGAAGTAAGTAAAAGTAGTTCAGCACTCCAGTAGATGTAGCAGTAGTTGTGGAAGGAGATGCAGTAGTAGAAACAGCAACAGAAGTAGTAGTAATATTTAGTAGAAGTAGATATATAGTGGAAGTAGCAAAAGAAGTAGCAAAAGTAGATTATTAACTTTTAGTAGCAGGGTAGCAGTAGTAGGTGATTGTCTCATTTTCTCGAATCCAGGTTCTCAAAGTGGGCCAAAGCTCGTTTGCTGGGCCCAGAAGTGTCTGCAGGCATCAGGTCAAGCTCTCCGCTATCTCGACAGCCCCCCTGTACTCGTCCCACTCCTTGTAGTCGCAGAAGTCGTAGAAGTCTTAGTCGCAGAAGATTTCTTAGTCGTTAGTGGTTGAGTGAGCGTTGCCTGGCCACCGGTCGGACCGGTGAGAGGATGGCATACCAGGTGAGAGAGCTCGTCTCGTTCGACAAGTTGCTGATGGAGGCCACACAACAAACATTGGCTATTACGCAGCAAATGTAATGTAAAAGATGCATTAAAACCATGTTGAATTAAATAAGCTCAAGAAGTTACTACACAACAAATTGTATTTTCAAGCCGTGACCCACACGAAGGTGTCGGGGCTCCAGGCAAAATCTCCTCGGGGCCAACCAAAACTCTCTTTACGACCCCACACATTTACAACAATTCTTGAACACCCAACACTCACTACTTCTTTTGAGGACTGCCACTATTTGTAAAGTGGATTCTCAATTTAACGTACGTTTTGCGCCCTTTCATGTTTTTTTTAGGCGCAATATCTCGATAAGATTCCTAGTTGAACGGAGAAGAAAATGACCAATTTGAACATTTGGAATGAGGAAAATGCTGGGAAATTATGTTTTTTTTTAAAATGTTTAAGTAAACAATTGCATTAAAAAAATAACAAGACACTGTGTAAGTGGCTGAAGCGAAAAGTAAACGTGAGATCGAGACATTACGTTGTAAATCGATGTGCGCAAAATCGAGATTCAACTGTAGCACCACCATTACAACTGCTGAAACAACTACATACCTAGACCAGCTTTTAATGCGTTTACAGCATTTGCCTTGCATTGGGGAAATGAGGGCCAACACTAACAGTACACACTCATTACGAGTTAGTAGGTAAGACTTTACTGTAATGTAGCACTTACTATGCCATTACTATGGCAGGAAGATAGTCTGTTATTGCCTTGCTATCTGTTCGCCCAATCCATTCATTGGGAACTGCTACATCGGACTACTAATGCAGAAACATTCTGTAGTAGTTGTTCTAGTAAATACATTGAGTAGCGATGCATTTACAGTACCGTTGGCACAAGCACTTATTAACTGAGTGAGGTTGCACTAAAGGAATGCTGCTTCAGATTGACCAACCACGAAATCAGGAGTCGAAGTGACTTTTGCATAAAAACTCTTTGATTTTCACTATTCTTTGTTTAGCTAATAGTACTGCTATTAGCATTTAAGTAGCAGTTAAAATTCTATTTAGTGCGCTAATAGTATGAGGGCCCAAGGACAAGTGATAAGAATTCGTGCTGATCCCATTACAAAGCATTGTTAACAATTGCTCCAATTTTTGACATTTTTACCCAAAAGATCATTTTTTTTAGTTCGATTTTTTATCTTATCGCCGAATTTTTGTTAAAATTGCAGGGCACGAAAAGGAGTTTCCGACTCTCCCCGAGGATTCTGGCTGGAGAATGAGCGACAAGGAGAAGGAGTTGGAGGCCAAATTGCGCATGGGCGATTTGGATCCCTCCTCCGATTTGGCGCCAAAAAATTCAAATTCGACGACAACCCCAAATCAGAATTGGCAATGCCCCCACTGCAACCTTCGACTGGACTCAATTCGCGAACGCGACGACCACATACAGCGTCTGCACACAGTTCCCTCTAAGAACGCTGTTAGGACTAGGAAATCGGTTGCAGTCAGTGTTTGCAGTCAGTGTGGCGAGGAATTGAGCTGTTCCTTGCGTCAACATCGCAGCGTTTGTCGTCGAGGAAGACCTTTCTCGTGTCCCCAGTGCCCGCATCGATCGAAGACGCAGGAGAAGCTCGATCGCCATCTCAGATGTCACACTGGCAAAAACAACAATGTTTCGCAGCAATTCAGATGCCAACATTGCGCCAAGTTGTTCGTGTTCAAGAACTCTCTGAAGAAGCACTTGGAGAAGGGGCGGTGTCTGGTGCTGAAGGAGCGGTCCTTCCAGAGCATCCAGCAGCAGCAGAGGGAGCAGATGCTGCAGGTGCAGGTGCAGCAGCTGGAGACGAAGAGCGACGAGCAGCCGCTCGTGCTGCAGCTAGATGTCGCCGCAGTCGCACTCGACAACGACATCAATCAATGATTGATTAATCAATCAATTGCGTCCTTCGGAGATGACACTGGCCAATCCCGTTGCGGGCCCTCTGGTCGTCAGGAGGCGGCAAATGAGGTGCAGCTGACGCATCTTCCTGGCAATTTTATAAGCTCGCTTGCAACGGCATCGTCTACATATTTACACGGAGTAGTAGTCACACTTTGTGTCGTCATGTGAGCCATTTCCACTAAATTCCATTACACAGAGATTCGGCTTCATTAGTCCATTTATTAGAGACACTAATAACATGACGTTTACAATATTAAAGACTCAATTAAGCGAAGACCCTCAGTAATCAAGCCTCATTGGTCCTAAAAGCCATTTTTTTGGCTGAAATATATTGAGAAAGATTTATACCTATATTTTTAAGGCAAGCAGCAAAAAATTGTTTATTGTCACTGCCCTTAATTTCCCATTGTTCAAAATTGCTACAAATAGTGATTACCACGTAGATCCCTTTTAACCGTCCACGTATTAATTGTTGTGTACTGATGTTAGCTCTAATTGTTCTCCTCTATTCGTCATGAATTGTAATGCAACGACCACTACTATTTATACTGCTTGCTACATACATTGTTGTAGTGGCTGTCAATTCTCTCTTCTCTTTATCGTGTTGCATTGCATTGCAATTCCATGTCCGAGCATCTCTCTCCATTGTTCCTCTTCAAACACTGACCTCGTTCACTTCTGATGTTTACTGTTTTTTATTGAATTATTTATGGAAATGTTCCTGTTTTCCACTCCCTCAATGCATTGTTGTGGTTTGAAGTGGTCTCTCTTCCCCCTTTTGCATGCATCTCTTCTGGCATTCCAGACAGCTGCTCCGTCTCCGCTCCAATCAATCAGCTGATTGATCGATCAATCAATCAACGCTGATTGATCGATTGATCACAGTCAAGGCTGGCCCCACCTCAAAACCGTCCACTTTTGCAAGCACAATAAACAATGGGTTGCTACCAACTGACACCACCTAAGAAATCATTTCTTTATTGCACTACACATAATAATAGAATTTTGAGAAATGATCAGTTTTTACACAATTTAGTTGACAATTTTTCAGCAGTATTTACTTTTACACAATTTCATAGCAGCAAGAAAGTCGGAATATTGCGCAAAATTATTGTCTCATCTTTCACAATTTTCGATAAATTATGCATTAGTACTTTGTTTATTCCCACCATTCCTTAGGAGTGATGATGGCAGATTCTTCGATTGATCAATCAATCAATTTGAATTGATTGTGGAATGGCAATCTTCCCCTTGCATCATTTATCGTATGCACTGTTTTGATGGCACATTTCGTTGATGCTCTTACAATAGACAGAAATGGACTTGGATAGATAGAAACACTAGTAATAAAGTTTGGAAAAAGAAAAAAAATGGTGTTAAATCCCAAAGGTTATTGCGTACATTGCCTTTTAAAGCTATCCGTCCCTCATCACTTTCTCTCATGCAATGAACTGGACGATCAAGCGAGGTTGCGTGAGTAGAGGACGAAATGTTGCGCTAATAAAACCTTTAACTCTCTAAACCCAAAAATAAAAGGGAAGTTTTCAAAATAAGTTAAAATTTAGCGTTAAATCCCCATTTTACCTTTCATGCAATCAGAAGCAGTACATAGGTACACGTCTAAAATGGTGACACATAAGCAATTTATGTGCTTTTTCTCATCCCATAGCCACTTTGTTGAACACATGATCAAATCTTGAGCGAAATTCTACCAGCTCAATCTACGAGCACATCTGTAATGCTTCTTATCTCTAACACAATTGATGAATGAAGGAAAAATTTGTGTAACTTTTTAATTAGTTTACGATTGTTTGATTTGCTGGAAGATGTTGGTGGCCATGTCGACTGGCACGGGGAAGACGATGGTGCTGTTCTTCTCGGCCGAAATGTTGTTCAGCGTCTGCAAATACCTCAATTGCAATGTGGCCGGATTTTCAGAGATGACATTAGCCGCCAAGGCCAAAGATCTGGAGGCACGATGTTCGCCCTCCGCTGTGATCACCTTGGCCCTCGCCTCTCTGGCCGCCTCGGCCTCGGCCGCCATGGCGCGCTGGAGCTGCTGGGGCAGACGCACGTCCTTGCTTTAATCATCAAATCATTAATAAAAAGTGATTAAAAGCTAATTAATTAAGTGATTTAAGTGCCACAAATTGATTTAGGTCGTCCTACACTTCGACGCGCTCCACCTTGACGCCCCAGGGGTCGGTGGCCTCGTCCAGCGTGCTCTGCATCATGTTGGCGATCGACTCGCGCTCGCTCAGAATGTCGCCCAGGTTCTTCGTGCCCAACACGTTCCTTAACCAATCAATCATTGAATTGAAGTATTGATTTATAAATTATATGGCCATTAGTAGTGCCTGAGGGTGGTGGCGGCGAGCAGCCTGGTGGAGTGTCCGTAGTCGTCGACGTTGGAGATGGCGGAGGTGGCGTTGTACACCTTGTAGTACATGATGGCGTCGACGTGGACGGTGACGGAGTCCTTGGTGAGGATCTCCTGCGGGGGCACGTCGAAGGTCAGCGTGCGCATGTCCACCTTCTGGTACGAGTCCACGCAGGGCACCACGAAGAACACGCCGGGGCCCCTCGCGCCTCCCCGAACAAGTCTTCCCAATCTAAATACGACCACTCGCTCGTATTCCTGAGCCACCTTGACGGCGAAGCAGAGCGAGAAGGGCAAAGTGGCCACCAGAAGGAGCAGCGACAACAGCGTCAAGAGGTAGCCGCAGATCGCGGGGGCTCCCTCGCAAACTTAGTAAATAAAGTTAAGAGATAACACAAAATGTGAGTAATGAAAGTTATAGAGCTCAAAATTCTCTTTTGAACGAGGTGTGACAAAGGGGTTATTGGATGACGTACAGGGGAAGTGCATGCAAAAGTCGCTGGTGCCCTCCTCCTCTTGGGCGGCGGTCGCGTGGCTCCTTGGTCGCGCCGACTCGTCCCCGGTCAACACGGTGCGGCCGTCCGTGGTGATGACCGAGGGGACGCGCATGTTCATTCGCTGCATCGATGTCTCCATCATGACGATGTTGATGATGATATAATTAAACAGAATAAAGGGAATTTAGAGGAAGTGATTGGTTCGAGGGTTGAGGGACGACTGAAGAATCAAAGCGAGCAGCGGAGAAACACGCCTTAAAAGGAGAAAGGGATCGATGCAAGGAAGTACATAATAGTACGTATTTATTGAGCATATAGGAAAAAAATATTTAAAAGTCTGTAGTATTGTGTAGCAAAAAATGACACATTGAACCTTGGAAAGTATACGACATTGAATTCCAAATGAGATCCTTTTCCAATAAAGCACCTGTTAAGTTATGCAGTAGCAGAAGTATTAGAAGATGTCATCTGTAGCTCGTATACCGTCACGGTCATTTCCCAATCTTTTAGGTATAACTGTGACTGAAAATCCTCAAAAAATCACTAAAAAGTCATTTTTTTCAATCCATTTTTATAGTACACATTTCGTTTAAAGGATCACATAAAAGACATTTATTCGTCTCAACAGCTGAACATGGAGTTTCACGAGTGACGTCCACAAAAACGCTTCAACGCGCTCAAGTCTTCCTCAAGTCGTTTTTCAATAAAGGATATATATTCGAATATCGATTAGGGCCAGCAAGCAAGATCAATTAGGACATCCTCATTATCCCAATCATCATCATCATTACTCACTAATTGTTCCTTCTCAACACTTTTAATAGTGTCATTAATGAGATTCAAGCTATCACTGATAGTGGAAAGCTCTGAAGTGGAGTTGGTGGGAGTTTTCTCGTTCAATTCGCTATACAAATCTTGCAGATCAGACTCAATTTGAGTCTTGATACGATCC
Source organism: Metis holothuriae (assembly GCA_028566655.1). Classification (NCBI taxonomy): domain Eukaryota; kingdom Metazoa; phylum Arthropoda; class Copepoda; order Harpacticoida; family Metidae; genus Metis; species Metis holothuriae. The sequence goes on from JAOXNJ010167678.1 coordinate 6,470, forward strand.
ATTTTCGATTTCATCCACGGTTGTTGTAGTAATAAACAGGCCAATCGCGTTATTAAGGCCACTTGGGAAGTATTAAGTGTGTCTCTGGAGACTTGGCCAATCCAATTAGAGAGTTTTGTGACTTGCAATTCAGATATATGAAGCAATATTGATCCTTTGTTGCTCTCTTTATAACCATTATTATCTTTTTTATCATCATTATTATTATTGTTCTCCTTCTTGTTCCCTTTGTGGTTGTTGAGCAATATAGCGTCCTCGTCCAGAAGCTTTATCAACAATCTGACTCTGAATCTCGTTCTCTCCCCAAATTCTTTAAAGCATGCCACATCAATTATGTCATTATCGAGTCTGATCTGCAACTCCTCTCTGATCTCCACGTCCTCCACGCTCACCAGGTCGACGAGGGCAATCTTGTTCAGCACGAACTCGTCCTCGGTGTTCAGCACGAATCTGATCAACCTCGTCTTCAACGTCTTTTCGAGCACTATATACGGCATCAACTGAGACAGTAATCTCGAAGTAAACACCACTCTTGCCATTATCAGAGTCGGTTGTTGCATGAATTCTGGACATTTATTATTAAGTTTGACCTTCAAATCCTCTAAAAGAGTGATGAAGCTCTTTAGGAGGAGATTTAAATCAATTTTGTTCAAATGCTGCAACACCAATTGTCTCGAAATCAGACCGTGACACCACGAACTCATCCATCGGCACTCTTTGTCTGTAGCGGCCAAGTACGTTATTAGTGGCGATTTGAGCGCCTCGTTAAAGAGATGCACTGATTGCTCGATCAGCTGAGACGTTATTCGAAGAGGATAGCGATACCACACTGAAGGCAGACTAAAATGAATTGTAATCAATTAAGAACATAGTAAGCAAAAACAAAATTAAATTAAATTAAAAAATATTTAAACATAAAGTAATAAGAGGAGGATTTGTAGTTAATTTACCTGGTGGCCAAGTTAAGAAGGCAATTAAGGACGTTTAGGAGCTGTAGTCGAAGCCGACGCTGACGTCGTTCCCCTTCGACATCTTGATGATGCCGTTGTGGTTGTTGTTGCTGAAGTTGTCGATGGAGATCTAGCCCAGCTTGTACGAGGTTATTTAGTAGGTCAGCGACGATTTTCGGCGAAGTAATCAAATGGTGCTGAATGAGCCTGGCGTGCACCTTCAGCGCCAACCTGGACGACGACAGCGACGACTGCAGCCCCTGCAACAACTGCGGCCAGCAGGACGACGAGGACAACGAATCCACACTGTTTCATGCAAAAAATAATTTCATTTATTGCTTTATTTAATCATTATGTAATTAAAAGAGACCTGTGACTGTTGATGAGGGCCAAGATGATCATTAGTGCTTCATTTCTGTCTTTATTGTCCATCAACATCTCTGCCAGTCGACTGTAATGTTGACCGTCTCTGAGACTCGGCCAACCTTGAACACTGGTCAAGGTGAAGCTCGAGTCGTCCGTGGCCAAGGAATCGGATCGGTTCATCACGTGTCTATTACTAAAAAAGTCAATTTTATTAGTAATTATGTCAAAATTTTCAAAAAATGGAGTAAAATTAATAAAAAATTTAAAAGTACTTAAGTAAATGATCAAAGACGTCGTTGTCCCTTTGATCGTTTAGTGGCAAGTCGTTCATTTGCCTGCTGACATCGCTTCTGAGTCGCTTAAGAAGTTGCTGGAAGGACTCAGATCTCAATATTTGATCCGGGTCATTAATTATCTCATTAACATCCATTAAATGCTCTTCTATTAACGCTCTTATAATTGCGTAAAGTTTGAGATTCGGTCGCTCCTCAAGCAATCTCTGCTCCCACTTGGACTCGTGCAACAGCGACACCAGCTGCTCCAGCGCCGATTTCAAGGAATCTGACGTCATCTCTAATTAAAAATGGTGATGATTTAAAAAAATACGAAATTGAAACTAATCGTTTTACTCAATTTTCGGTCAATTCAGGCCCATACGTACCTGAGCCAAACCTTTCTTCCCAGGTATTTGTACTACTTATTTACTATTATGTACATATATTGATTTAACAGTAAGTGCTGTAGCAATAAAAACGGAGAGCTTTAGAAAGCCAGGGCAGACTTCCTAACACTAAATAATGTTGTAGTACGTACTATTGTAATCATTTTATAAACATATGAGCTGAATTTCTACTTCGTTTTGTTCTTTTACACGTTACTATTGCTACACCATAATTGCCTGCTTCATTCCGGCTGGTAACAGGCGAAATCACTACTGCAAACATTCGACTGACCAAGAAGTCGGACAAATAAGGTCAATCAAGTAGATCAAACTTATCCCTACTCATTTCATAGCATTATTTAGGGGAAACTATCAAATTTACTTATAAATAACTGTATTATAAAGACACTTTAACAGTTGCAACTTTTTCAAGGGAAGTGTCAATAGTGCGGTCCAAATTGGCTGCCAAGAGGAATTAGTGTGACCTCAAGCCTTCAGCCATAAATCCTGGATGCCTGCGACACAACGAAATGTATTAAACTACTCTTTATACACTACATTCGTGTAATACATTATTTTTTCTTAATATAGTGAGTTCATTAGTGAGACTGATAGCTATATTGCGTAGGGAATAGAGAATGAAAAGATTATTTTAGGGGCCTTTTTGCAGGGTCCAAAGTAGATTAATTGCTCTGTTGATGATACAGTATTAATGGTTGTTTGAAGAGAAGGTTCGTCGATGTTCATCGAATTTTCGGCGTGACTGAGCAATCACTTCTCCCCAAAGCAAAGATGAGACGCCAATGTAGTACACAATTCGCCCAAAGTTGTCTCCGGACCTGACAAATTGACAGTAATGAAGCAATTCAATTAAAACCGTCCCATTAAAAATTACCTGGATTAGATCGTGATTATATTATTTTAGACAAGTTAATTATTGGGTGATTATTTACGGTACTGGTGTATTTCAAAGCGAACAAGAGAACGAACGAGCTTAAAACTTGCCGAGTGAACGACCGACTGATTGATTGATTGCAATCCATTCATTAATGCAATATGTCCACAACAGCGAGAAATATTCGGTAATGTAGAGCGCGATTTAAAGCTCCAATTATGATTATTATACGACACTTGACGCAAGCTTCTTCGTGCAGCACTTGCAACGGGACTAGCATAGAGCGGTTGGGGAATCAACGACTAATTGATTGATGGGAAGGAGACAACCTTATTTTGCAGCCAAATTATTAAACACTGCAATAACTATCATGCTCAGAGAGGGGAAAAGTGTATTCGTCCAGCTTGGTGCTAATCCAAACTTGGAATGGGGCGACAAAGATTGTCGGAATGTGAGGCACAATCGACCAGGGTGCAATTACAACTAGAGAAGAGATTTGCAAGGCTCATATAGCCAACCAATCAAAGAAACCAATATTGATTTCGGTGAAACCACATTACCTCAAAGTGGGACAGAAGATGCACTTTAAATATTTGGGACTTGTAAACTCAACAACGGATGAAATGCAGACGAGGACAATTCTAAAGGTTTCACCAAACGTCAGCAACATTTTAGACTCTGCAATGATTCACTCGGAATCTACTTTACTTGGGGTGGAGAGCAGAGAGAGAGAGAACTTTTCTCAAACATTTGTAGCAAGGGAAAAGAAAAGAGTGGCCAGATTATTGGCCTCATCCTAAAAAAATGAAAATGGATGTGAAGCGAGTTGGAGGCGTGTAAGAAGGATCGAGTTGGGCTTGAGCCTCATTCAAAGAAAAGCGATTAAGAGGAGCTGCTTAACTCGTGCAATAGCGAGCAAGAAAGGCGAACGACTTGGCCAAGGGATGAGCGACGAGACTCGTTCCAGGTCGGCCTGAACAAAGTTTCGTGCCGTCTCGTGGCAAGTTGGGTCGTCCGTCGTCTGTGTCTGCAAATGATGGAACGGCGACCAAAGATCCAAGTGCACGTCATATACGCCATAGAGAGGATAAAGAGCAGAAAAAGTCGGGCGCACAGCGCATGGGAGCGCTCTGTAGTTGAAGAAAGAGAAAAAGTAGACAAGACGACAGAAACGCGGCTCTGCAGTGTGGATGCGAAGCAGCACCCGATCCATAGAGCTTGACAATGTAATTGTAGGTAGGAAGTAGGGTCGCGCTCGGGTCGGCGTCAACCCGGGTCGACCCGGGTCGGGTCGGGTTGAAAGGCTGACCCGACCCGAC
>JAOXNJ010168011.1:0-10656 GCA_028566655.1 Metis holothuriae
CACCACGTAGTAGAGCACGAAGCAGCAGAGCAGGAGCTCGCACGCCAACTTGAAGTAGTCCGAGGGGTTCACGTACCTGATCAGCTTCACCGTGCGCAAATCCAACGACGACACTATGCCCCCCGCCGCCGGGAACTCGAAGGCCACTCTATAATTCCATTTAAGTTATTCTCTTTACAAAAAAAGAGAGGAATTGGGGTGATTGTTGTGTACTTGATAATGCAGAAGTAGTTGAGGTTGGCGTTGTAGACGGTGAAGTCGACGGTGAGGAACCTGGTGGCCCTGTTGATCCACTCGTTTGCCTTCAACTCCTCCAGGATGGCCAAGCTCTGGTTCCGGTCCGAGCTCAGGTCCTGCGTGTACCCGCCGCCTGTGTACACGTGCAGCAGTCCCGGGTACATCACGTTGCCCAGGTCGCTCGCGCTCCTGTACGTCCACCTAAATCACAGCCAATCAATCAACCAGTCAATCGGTTACCAGTAATCAATCAATGAAGTATTTATAGAGGTGATCAATTTAGTTTATATGATTACGCAGAGGCAGAGGTGAGGTTGATGCGTCTCACAAATTCCTCCTTTGTAGCCCCTTTCTCCTCATCCTCTCCATTGTCGTTGCTGTTGTTCTCCTCGGTGTCGACGTTGTTCTTGTTGTCGACCTGCACGACGTTGTCGAAGGGCCCCGTGTCCTCCAGGCCCTGCTCGTACTCGGCGTAGCAGGTGTTCTCGAACAAGTGCCTCATGTTGGAGTGGATCTCGCAGGAGCCGTTGTAAACCCGCAACTGCCTCAATCTGGCCACGCCCAACAGTCTGTTCTCGTACAAGATGTTCTTGTCGATCGGAGCCACGATGCAAGGCCCCGCCGAGGCGCGCTCCGCCCCGGGGCAAATGAAGTTGTTCACGTCGCCGTCGTTGTAGTGGAACTGCCAGAACAAACTGTCCAAAAAGTCGCTCTCCAAGAACTGAAAAACAAAAAAGCCAAAATTTTACAATATGTTTGTCTTAAATAATAAATATATATGATTTTTTTGGTGTATGTGGCACGCACGTCCCAGAGTTGGTGCGGGTCGCGCACCGCCTTGGCCTTGGCGAAGAGCGACGTCATCACCTGCTGGTAGTGGTACTGCGTCGCCGAGCTCTCACCCAAGGCCACTTTTTATAAATTTAGAAAAAAAGTAAAAAAAGAACACACAAATTATAGGTTTGATTTGAAATTTGACTAAATTTACTGCAAACTCTGACTAATCTAAGTAAATTCGAATACGGAAAGAGAGGACGAGGATGAAGCAGCAGTAAAGGATGAGCTCCTTGATGTTTGTTCTGACATGGATCCGCCTCTGCAAATCCTTCTGCTTGGCGGACAGCACGGCGTTGGTCTCCCTGGCCGTGACCATCTGCCGCGTGGACCACAGGCCCCCCACGAAGGAGGAGAAGACGGACCAGCAGCCGCGGCTCCGCGGCGCCGACATCGAGAAGGGCGACACCAGCACCAACTCGTCCTCCTTCGACATCTCGATCTACTAACTTATTCGATAATTCAATTTGTTAAAAGGTTTTGTTAACGACCCGTTGTCTTGAGGCCCTAATAAAGAATGAAAGGACCCTAAAGAGATCGGGGCATACTCGCTCATTTCTCTACAAATCGAAGTCAATCAATGTCACAATACTTACTACACACAATATAAAGCATAATATAATAAAAAAATGTTTTTTTACAATGAACATTGTAGTAGTTATTGTTGGTGTGAATGTCGTTCTTGCTTGCAACGGTTGTTATGGCGACATTACGGTGCCCAGATCGAGCTGCTTGACGACCGTTGCCCTCAACAAAAGCATTTCTATGTAGCAAATGCTCATATTTCACTTTTAACAACACAATTTTTGTGTAGATCTTTGAATATTACCTATTAACGCACAATAATGTCACTTTAATTGACACTATGGACATTATGTCTTTCAAATACGGTGGTAAATATTCAAATTGGTGGCCATATCCTCGATGCGGAATCGATTAATTGCGTTCTGCGTGTAGCAACATACTTAATTTATTTCTCAAACATTTATTTGAAGCCGAAATAAAGCCAAAAACTGCAATGTTCATAGGAATTCACATACGAAAAGCATGCGACAATCACGAAGTGTTCATGTCTTTCTTAACTGATATGAAGTACAATGATCAAGTGTCTTTGTAGCGAAAATGAACGATGCTGATCCAATCAGCTCCAAGGCACTACATATTAAAGCAGTGCGTGCACACGTTTTAGCTGAGAAAACTCTCGTGCTTTGTTTGTTTCTTTGTTGGAACAAGTTCGAGTTCATACTTTTAGTGGAAGCACAAGTTTCTTCCAGTTTATAAAACAAAAAAACGCCTATAATTTTCGGTGTTCAACTTATTCCGAACTTAATTGCAAAGATGATGGGATCCACCATTATCGGCTTCTCTCTAAAAATAACTTTTATTATTGCAGTCACTGCATTTACTGCAGTGAACGCTGACTTTGTCCACTTTCAACCGGAGCAAGTGCACCTTTCCCTAACCGGTAGTCAAAAAGTGCAAAAATAAATATTGTTTATCTTTTTTTGAACAAAAAATGTTGTATTATAATATTTTTTTGTTTGTTTTACAACTTTTCCTCAGAAAAAGGCAATATCGTCGTGACGTGGAGCACGGAGAACGAGACCTCCAGCCAAGTCGAGTTCGGCCAAAATGCCTCAAATCTCACGAGAAGCGTTGAGGGCCAGAGTAGAGTTTTTACTGACGGCGGCTCAGAAAAGAGAAGTCAATATGTACACCGAGTGATTTTGCCCGATTTAGAGCCCAATCGAGTCTTCTGTAAGAAATTTTTAAGAAGCCTACTAATAAAACTTTTTTATCCCAAATTATCAGGAACTTTCCGAATTTTCTTATATTTATGAGTTTAATTAATTTAACAGATTATCACGTGGGAAGCGAAAAAGGCTGGTCCCCCCTCTTCTTCTTCCTTTCCTCCCCCTTAAATTCGCCCTTGTTCAAGCCTAGATTAGCGATTTTCGGCGATTTGGGCAACGCCAATGCGCAAAGTTTGCCCAGACTTCAACGCGAATCCCAGGATTTGCAATACGACCTCATTTTCCACGTGGGCGATTTTGCGTACGATCTGGACTCGAATCAGGGTCGAATCGGAGACGAATTTATGAGACAATTGGAACCTGTAGCGGCGTATGTGCCCTACATGACTTGTCCTGGGAATCACGAGCAAAAATACAACTTTTCGCACTACAAACACCGTTTCAACATGCCCAAAGGAGACGAAATGTTCTACAGCATTGATGTTGGGCCTGTGCACTTCATTAGTATTAACACTGAATACTACTACTTCTTGAACTACGGTATTAAGATGGTGGCCAAGCAGTACGAGTGGATTGTAAAGGACCTCGAGGTAAAAGAATTATTTAAAAAGATTCTTCTTGTTAATTTTTGAAAGATTTCTTGTTTAAATTGCTATTTTTAGAAGGCAAATTTGCTTGAGAATCGCCATAAACGGCCCTGGATAATAATGCTTGGACACCGCCCAATGTACTGCTCTGACACCGACCAAGACGACTGTACTCGCAGAGACACCTTTACTCGTGTCGGCCTTCCCATCCTCAAAATGTGCTTGATTTTTGTCAAAATTTGAGAATTTTTGTTTAAAAACAATGAAATTTTGTGCAACTCAGGTTTGGATTGGAAGAACTGCTCATGAGATATAACGTCGACATGGCCATCTGGGGCCACGAGCACGACTACGAGCGCTTCTGGCCCCTCTACGACTACACTGTCATGAATGGGAGCTACAAACAGCCCTATACTAATCCCAAGGCACCCGTGCACCTCATCACTGGATCTGCCGTAAAAATTGACTATTAATTACTGGGTCATTAAGTGATCAACGCGTTAATTATGTCTTTTAATTAGGGTTGTCAGGAGAGACATGATGCTTGGCAGCCGCTACCTGATATCACCGCCTTCCGCTCCATGGACTACGGTTACACGAGGTTGATGGCGCACAACTCGAGCCACTTGGAGATCGAGCAGGTTTCCGATGACAAAAACGGCCAGATTATCGATCACTGGTGGATTGTTAATCACAACCACGACTTTAAAGTCAATCAAGAACTGAACAAAGATCAAGTGATTAACGAGGTCGGTTCAAACGTCCAGCCAACTGTCCAGACGGTTTGAATTTACAGGTTTTCTTTATTTAATAATTCTTTTTTCGGTTAAACGGTTAATTGTTCAAAACACATCTAAATTCATAGCCAAATTCATGTCAATTTCTGTTAATTGTTTAAAATTGAACTGACCCCTTACTCATTGATCCTTTTACCTGTTACAAGAATCAAAAAGGGACAATTTAAAAATATGTAGGTATTTTTTCTGAATTAAATCTTCATCTCTGACAAACAAGGAAGCTTGCTTTGACCCTAAATTAATCAGCGTTCTGCATCCAAACCAAAGCCTCATTTATCTCCTTCAAATTGGCTCTCCTCAAGAAGCTCTGCAAAACCTTAACCTCTTCTGCTCTGGGCCCTTCTCTATAACGATGAACTTCAAGAACCAAAATGGAACCAAGCATTGAAAGCCACTGCAAAACGTCTTTCTCACTAACAATCCAATTGTTCTGATGCCATTTCTTGGGTGCCCATAGCAAAATTTGGCAAATATTGGCGGCGACAGATGCTCTGAGTCTCTTCTGGGGCAGCTCCTCCATTAAACCCGAGTTTATCAAAGCAGAGAGAATTGAAGGCATTCCCTCAAAGGTGCTTTCATGACTCCCCTTGATGTATAAAGGGTTCGGTAAATTGAAGAGTTCGTGTGCAATGGCGCCGACAGCGAATACGTCGGCCTTGCTGTAATCAACGTAGCTGAACAAGCCCGGCTGGGCATGGGAGACCTCAGGAGCCATGAGGGCCGCGTTGCCGCCCAGATCCACGTACTCGGAGCTGAACCTCAACTTGAGGCTGTTGTTCAGGCAACAGCCGAAGTCAGCTATCACCAGGTGAGGGTGACTGGGGCCAGCTGACAGATCCAGGAGGAGATTGTCGCACTTCAAATCGCGGTGACTGATGTTGTTGAGCGCTAGATGTGTCACACCTAAAAGTGAATCATTAAAAAACATTTACACTTTGGTTTAATCTAGTCTTCATTGATTGATTAATTGATTGATTACCTTCCAGAAGTTGTGTGAGCATGAGCAATGATGTCTTCAACTTGAGCTCTTTGTGCTCCTTCAAGAAGGAGCGAACAGTGCAGTCATAACGCTTCATTACCAAAAAGAGACTAGAGTTGCGACCCAGACCTTCTTCAATCAATCTAAAACAATCAAATAGCTTTCATTACTTACTGAGATACAAATATTATAAATTGAACTTGATGTACGAGTACAACCTTGGTGGCATGGCCAGAGGGAAATGTTCGCGTGCCTCTTTGATGTAAGGCACTTGGTCAACAAAGGCCGACTCCATGTCGACAATATTGGCATGAGGACGAAGTTTAAACTTCTCAAAATCTACATTTTTGAAATACGACCTTAATAGTCCATTTGAGAAGTTTATCTGCGAGTCCAAGAAGATTTTGTTGGCCGGCAAGGTTTCTCTGTACATTGCCCTAAAAATGGAGTGAGCATCGGACTCGATGCCGTAGTTGAACATCATTTTCAGCGCCAACTTGCTCTCGTCCTCGTCGATGGCCTCGCACACCACGGCGTTGCAGCCCTTTGCAATAACTTTTCCAAGCACCAAGTGCTTCAGCTCCGAGATCAACTTTTTCGACTTCGAGGGGCCAAATTCCAGCTTGGACGAGGCCTTGCGCAGCTCCGAGACCAGCGATTCCTTCTCCAACTCCTTACTCACCAAACCTTCAATAATAAACAAGTTTATTTACTTCACTTCAATGGATAATTAATGATTTCATTGCTCGTTAATTACCCTTGCCCTCATTGCCAAAGGCGACGGCACTAAAGCCCAAAGTCGTGACTGCTCCAGCTCGTCGAGAAGCTAGCTTATTGGCTGCGTCTCGCCTGAGTTTGGCTGCCAACGTGGGTCTGATGCGAGACGCGTATCTCGTCAAGGCCGCGAATCTGCTGTTCAGAGGCTCTAGAACTCGCGTAACAATTGCACTCGATTTTTGGGCTTTGAAAACTTGTTTTGAATAGGAATTGGGCACAATTGGTCTTCTAAAAAGCACATTTAACAGCGTTTTTCCAATGGAAATGAGGCTCGAGTTGGCCGAGATGGAGAGCGGCCTCATCTTCGTGATGGAGGGCAACAACGACGGCCTCAGGAAGGGCAAGAGGAGCCGCATACTCGACGAAGAACTTGTTGACAAGGAATTGCGTCGTCATATAATAAATAACCCTGTGCTGTGCCGCTGTGCGTCGTCAAATGAAATTACGTAACCAATGTGACCATGCCAATAAGCACTTTTTGGGCGCTTTTCTCGCCATTTTTGCTGGTCACACGCGCGGTCTCGCTTTCTTCGCCAGAAAAACCACAACAAACTTTCTTTCCTTCCTTCCCTTCCACGTGGCCGCCGCAACCGCACTCATATTCCTCTCCTCGACCATGCCCACCTTCGACTTCAGCTCCGCGTCGGGTCTGTCGGCGCTAAACAGCCACTTGGCCGACAAGTCGTACGTGGAGGGCTTCGTACCCACGCAGGCGGACGCGGCGGTGTTGGTGGCCCTGCCGAAGGTGCCGGACGCCAAGTCGTACGTGCACGCTGCGCGCTGGTTCAACCACATCACGGCCATCTCCATCAACAAGGACAAGTGGCCCAAGGCCTCCAGGGACGATTACGTGGGCGCCGGCGGCAAGGCCGCGGCCGACGACGACGACGTGGACCTGTTCGGCTCGGAGGACGAGGAGGAGGAGGAGGAGCGGAAGCGCGTGAAGGAGGAGGCGCTGAAGGCGTACGCCGCCAAGAAGGCCAAGAAGCCCGCCGTCATCGCCAAGACGAGCGTCTTGCTCGACGTCAAGCCCTGGGACGACGAGACGGACATGAACGCCATGTTGGCCGGCGTCAAGAAGATCGAGATGGACGGCCTGGTCTGGGGCGCCTCCAAGCTCGTGCCCGTGGGCTACGGCATCAACAAGTTGCAGGTCATGTGCACAGTGGAAGACGAGAAGGTGTCCATTGACGAGCTGCAGGAGAAGATCGCCGAAATGGAGGATTTCGTGCAGTCCGTCGACATCGCTGCCATGAACAAGATTTGAATGCCCTTAGCTCAATCTTGGCGCCCACTCCAGCTACTTCAACCCAAGTGCTTCTACGCCCGCTCTGCTAAGATTCTAAGCCCACGTTGTTAATTAACTAAACCAACTTTATCTGGAGCCAGGGCCTTCTTACCTGAAGTTTTTGTCGGTAATGAGTGCAAGGCATACTTTTCTACCCGTCAGTTCCACCATGAGGGTCTTAGATTAATCAATACAATCATTTGGGTGGATCACGCCAAACAAACCTAAATATCAGCCATTTTTCATCTTCTTTTCATCGGACTTTTCATCCTTTTTTACACGAAACAACCATTTTTCACCTTGACATTTTCATAGATCTAAGATGGCCCTTTCTTTCAGAGTATTAGGGTCGAGATTCGCACCTGTAGAAGTCGTATTTATCAAGAGGCAAAAGAGGTTTGTGGTGCTGCTTCAACAGCTCCTGCATCTCGTCAATCACTGCATCGATCTTGGTTCTAAGCTCAGCATCGAAGTGATTGCAGTTCAGGGTTGGCCTAGGTTTGCGCCTATGCTGATTCTGAGGATGCTTCTCAATGCACCTAAAAGCAACAAGACATAACAGATTTAAAGGATTTTTAGGATAGTTTTCGGGTTGTACAAATACTTGAGTCTGTCCTCGTCGGTTTCCAGGTTGAGGAAGTGCATGATGCGACGCAGCTCCTTGTTCTGGTCCTCCACGAAGTTTTCGTAGTGCACGACCAGCGTCGAGTTGTCCGCAATCGTCACCCAATCCGATGCCACCTCGAACCAGAGCCTTTAACATCATTAGTTCAATATTTTGCTTGAACTAATTTAAATAACATACTCTATCTCGGTTAAGGCGAATTGGATGAAGTGATAGGATTGCATCTCTTCCAGCAGATCTCTTGCCACCTCAATGAACCCGGCTCTGGCATGGTTCCAGTAACTTACAATGGCGTCATAGGGGTTGCGTATAAGCAAGACTGATCGTCCTCCGAAGTGATTTATGTTCCTCAGACGCCACTCAAGCTGCTCCGACTTCCTATTCATGCCTATCAATATGATCCTTTATTATTAACAATTAGATAATTACTAATTAGTGACTAAACTTTTATTTAATTGCCTTTGATGAGGTCCTGGAACACTTCGGTTCTCTGATGATGAGTCTTGACGAAGACGTTGGCCTGTTGGACGTAGCTGTTGTCGTGGTTCAGCATCAAGTAATGATCCTTGATGCCCGTGCACATCGAAACGAGCAAAAATAGCCACTTCGAACCCGAACCGGGGTAGCTCAGAGCTGCGTACTCGTATACACTTCCCCCTAGACATTAGGTAATTGAGGAAAAATTTTAATTAATTAACCTTTTCAATAATGTTTGGTGGTTTTAGTTGTATCTGACTGGGCAGAATGGCGAGGGAGAGTTTTTCCTTGCATTCAGGGTCGTCCTGCACAGTCTTGATGTGTCTCACGCCCTCGATGTCCTCTATGCCCTTTACTTTGGGATAATCAACGAAGATACTCCTTAGTCTCGGTTTCAACTTTATTCTAATTACAAAAAAAAAAGCCAAATTTAATTCGTTCCTAAACATTTTGTTAAAATATTTTACCCAAAAAGTGAGATTTATTCGTGCACCTGAGCCAGATTGTCTGCGCCTTAAGCACGCTTCTTAAGTCCTTTCTGATGCTGGAAGCGGGCCTGAACGTCAAATATTCGAGATTCTCGTTGTCCTCCTCCTTGTTCCCGGCCAACTTGAGCTCGAGGATGCCAGTGTACTCCATGTTGTCCATGAGGAAGCTGTCCCCCTTGACGCCCTTCTCGATGGCGCCGTCCTCGTCGACGTTGCCGCAGACAATGACCTGGTTGCCGAAGTCGACCATGCACCCCTTGTCGCCGTTGCGGAAGAGGGCCACGTTGAGCTTGTGGTCGAAGTTCCACTCGGCCTTGCCCGTCTGCTTCCTGCCCATGACGAACTTGGCGAACGTCTCTCGGTCGTCCACATGAAGTTCGCGCGTCAATCCGTGCAGTCTCGAGTCGACGGCGAAGCCGAAGAGGCGGCCGCCGTCATTGTAAACCAGTCTGAAGGCGCCGTTCAACGAGCCGTGACTAAAGTTGCCCACGATCTAAAGCATTACTTGATTGATTGATTGATTGATTGATTGATTGATTGATTGATTGATTGATTGATTGATTGATTACGGATCTGATGGCCCTTCTGCAAGTGCTTCTGATGCAGTGTTGCAACGCATTCATGTCGTCGAGGCTGTCGTAGGAGCCGAAACCGTTCGGCCTATTATTAGAGTCCATTGGGCCGCTGAACACGAAGTCGTCCAGATCGCTCTTGCTGATCACTTCTGGGCCCTTTATTATGCAAAAATGTTAAATATTGATGCCTTTTTACTTAATCCGATCTTTTTCCTGCTCATTTTTATTACCCATTCTTTTTTGTTGGGCATTTTTTGTAGGAGTAGTTTGTCGTTGTAGGGCTTGAAGGTTTTCTCGAAGGTCTTGAAGTCGATGAAGAGACGCGTGAAGTCGCGCAGCTCCCTCGTCACCTCCTGCACCACCATCTCGTACTCCTCGTTCTCCTCCTCCAACGACGTCGTCAACGCCGTCAGGAACAGCAGGGAGATCAAGAAGGACGACAAGTTCAAGAACATTATTATTGAGTGATGACACTTTTTAGCTATAAAAGTTGAAAAGTAAAGTAATGGTTGACGTGTGTCAATTAGGCTGCTTATAAGCCTTTTTAAAAATAAAAGACTTATTTTACTGATGAATTGAGATTTGAGATATATGAATAGATGATTTTCTAATAGCAATTGTGATTGAAGGGGCCTCAATGAAGTACATGTAATGGCATTACAGAAGAAATTGCTTGGTAAGAACATTGAGAGCTGTGAACTGGCTGTGGCTACCTGGACCAGCTTTCAAAAGAGTGGCTTACTACAAAAGGCTCTTTCCTTACTGAAGATCTTAAAGCGACCAAAAAAGTAAAGTTATTGTAATAGTTTAATTGTTGGCGTTTATAACAAACGCCAACAATTAAAATATTACAAAGTCACAATTAATACAATGACAATGTTACATTGTCATCGTAATGTGGGTCATGAGCTCGATCTTCGTAGGGCCATCTCCTTAAGCCATTGATTGCCTTACTTCGCATTATAGCTCAGAGCTAGGGACACCATAAGCAACCCCAAAAGTGGTGTATGACTCCTCCCAGCCAACACAGGCAGTGACTGTACCTAGCCATCATCTCTGATCAAGGCGAATCGCCAAAGGAAATTTTGAAAGGGCGGTTCAACACTTGGTGATGGATGTAAACTTCGAAATATTTTGTGATGAAATTAGGCTTTGATAAAATAGTAGTAGTAGTAGTTTATTTAGTCATATTCATACATTTACATATGATTACTTATTTTACTTGGCCACTTCATATG
>JAOXNJ010168121.1:0-10655 GCA_028566655.1 Metis holothuriae
ACAACATCTCTTTAGAGTAACTCCTGCTTCTAGCTTGAGTCCTCAACCCACCTACTTCTAGTAGGTGGTTGTTCAGACTCACAAGCTGTGCTAGAAGCCGAATGTCTAGGGTCTCGCTCAGGCCAAAGAACTCCTGAAACTTTCCTATCTCTCTCGCCTCGAAGCCCAGGGGGAGGAGGTAACTGATGCTGTCCTCTGGAATCCGTATTCCTGGTCGCTCTCTTCTCTCTAGGGGGAGGGAGATCTCTAGTGGGTCATACTCATCGCCAGGTTTCAGAAAAAGCCACATTCGTGGAAGGCTCTCGAGAGAATTCATGTGTGTGTGAGATATCTAGTTTGACTGAGAGAGGACGATGACGAGCTGCTGGATGACCATATAGACCAGGAAGGTGGCTAGAAGGCCCACGATGGCGTACTGGACGACTTTCCTTCCTGTGGCGATATTGTCCTCGCTTCCAGCCGAGAAGGCCATCAGCGCTCCTCCGTAGACGATGGCGATCACGGCAACGATACCAGCGATAAAGAGAATCACATTTATGACGGCAAAGCCAAGCTCTCGAATGTTGTTAAACACTGTTCCTCCAGCGAAGCGAGGAACATCTACAGGTCTGGTTCCTGTCTGGGAGTCTGTGGCGTAGACTTCGCCATTGAGCCCTCTTAGGATTACCTCTTCCACTGGGCCATTGAGCGCAGAGGAAAGCGAAGGAAAAACCAGGAAAGAGAGGCCAAGAATGAGAAAGAGGAGAGAAAAAAGTCGCATAAGCCAAAAAGACTAGAAATTCAGGTTTCCTACGGCGAAGACAATGGCATAGGCCATAGCAGCCACGAGGGCCGCCAGCAGGGCGTAGAGGGCTGTGCGGGCTGCTCTCTGGACCTGGTCTTCGTTCCCCTGACTGGTGACCCAGAGGACCCCGGCGTAGAAGAAGGCGATGACTACTCCGATATTAAAAACAGAGAGAAGAAGTCTGACGACTTGCGGGACGAATTGTTCTGCAATGCCATCTGGGTCTCCTGCCGGAGTGTGAGGAAGGGGTGTGAAGGCATTGGTGACGTTGAAGAAATTTGTGAGGGCTTGTTCGGAATTATTCCCTCCGGGGATGATCAGTCCTGCGGAGGCCATATCAGGAAGAAGCGAGAGGCAGAGAGCGCCGACAGAGAAGAGGAGAAGGGGGCGAATCATCAAACACCAGGGAAAGGAAGACGGCTGAAGCCATCCACGATAAAGAAGGCAAAGACTGCTACCAGAAAGCCGACGAGGGCCCAAATGATGGCCCTGATGGCTCTCTGGTAGAGCTCATCGCTGTAGCCTCCAGCCAGGAGAAAAAGGCTCGCCAGGACCAAAACAGCAACAGATCCTCCTCCGATGAGTATGATGGCAAAGTCTACGATATTCCCTGCGATATCCGTGAAGAAGACGCTGTCACGAAAGTCAAAGGGTATATCCCCTCCCTCACACCCAGGGAGCCACTCTACGCAGAGAGACTGGTCGGTCTGGAGCGTGATATTGGCCTGGGCGGTAAGACTCAGGCCAAAGAAGAGTCCCAGATACAAGCCTAATGCCGAGAGCCATGCGCCGGAGATAAAATGTCTGTAGTGCATGCTAGAGGCTGAAGACAGAGGGGTTCATGATATTTAGGATGAGGGCAGAGGAGAAGATGAGGGCAAGGCCAAGGAGGGCCTTGTAGATCTTTTCCTTGCCAGCCTGATTCCCAGTGATGCTGCCTGCTACCATGATCTCATATCCACCAAGCACGACGTAGAAGACGCACAGAGCCGTGGTCACGCTCATGACGACTCGTATGAGAGGACTCAGGTAGGACTGAGCAATCCTGAGAGAGATAGGGGCTGTCCCGCCCTCAATCGGGATCACGCCTCCACCAGTCCCGGGAAAGGGAACACTCAGGATGATGCTGTCTCCTGCGAGGACAGGAGACATGGGTACGGCGAGCAAGGGCAAGGTCAGGGCTAAGAGCCAGGTGCGCCGAGAGAGAGAAGGAAAGAGATTCATAAATGAGGGATTTATCCAGGGAGGTTCCTAGCAACACTGATGATCAGCTGGACTATCGCATAGGAGAGGACCACCAGAGTGATACCCACGAGAGAGGCAAACAGGAGGCTCCGGCCTGAGCCATAGCGACCCTCGTCACCGAAGGAGGAGATCATGAGAAAGCCTCCGATCATGCCAGCCGCGATAGAGGTGAAGAGGGCAATGACCCCTAGGAGGGTAAAGACCAGCTGGGTGAAGTCTTCAAAGTTCTGAGGCCCGCCAAACTGGGTAAGATCCAGAGAGCCAGACCCGCCACCAAGGGGAACCTGTGAGAAGCCTTCTACCTGGAGCTGTCCAGGAATGCTACCAGGCTGGGTGCTGCCGCCGGCTTGCGGACTGGGCATGGGAGGGGGAAATCAGAAAGGGGGGACTTTTTCTCTAGGGTTCTCATCAGTATACCTTATGAGTCGGTGGTTTGGCGAGAGGAAGGGGTGACTTTCTCGGTCGAGACTTCATGCTGATGAGAGGAGTCTATGAGGGATTGGGCGACGGGAAGGTGCTGTGGAGGGAGGGGTGCGCGAGAGATCTGAAGATCTGTGAGGGCTGAAGCCAGAGTCTCAGGCGAGCGAGCGAGCCGGGTCACCTCTGTGCGAGACGGGAGAGAGGAGGGGCCGAGAGTCGACCTCTTGTGCTCCAGGTCTCTAGAGAAGGACTCGGGGAGGGTGGTGGAGCCCTCTCCCTGGAGCCTCAGGAATCTCTGAGTCAGGACGGTGTTCACCGATCCATGGAGGTAGAGCTCGGCCTCGTACTGCGCCAAGAGGGTGACGATGGAGTCTCTCTCCTGGGGGGTGAGGTCTTCTACGCGGATGTAGTCACTCAGGCGACGAAGTGTCAAGAGCACTCCCTCCAGAGAGGCTTCATCAATGCAGACGAACCGAAAACCCCCTACCTCGAAGAGGCGTTCTGGCAACTCTGCCAGGTTCTGGCTGGGCAGGATAAAGTAGATTGTGCGCCAGAGGCTCTCGGCTGAGAGGTACTTTTGCGCGGTGGACTTGGCCTGCTGGGGGATGTAGGTCTTTGGGGTTTTTGAACGTTTCATGTCCAGGACGACGTACTGACCCTCTGTGAGCTCTATCAGGGCATCTGGCTTCAGCCCGAGCTCGGCTATGGCAGGCGGAAGAGAAGTATTCTCATAGAGGGGAAAGCGGATCTCTGGTCGGCGACAGAGGGTACGAAGCCTCTGGAGGACGGTCTCCTCGTGGTCATTCCACTCTCGAGAGCTGTTCTCTTCTCTCTGGAGCCTCTCCTGTTCTCTGGCCTGACGGAATCTCTCTCGCTCTGACTCGAAGTGGCGACGAGAGGTCTCGAGTAGGGACATCTTCTCATCCAGGACCTTCTCTCTGTTGTGCCTGTGGGTCTGCTCTGTGGTGAGGTCTCGCTTCGTCGTCTCCAGGGTCTTCTGGAGCTCTGTGTGAGCGACCTGTGAGGAGTGGAGCTGCTTCTGAACGCTCTGGAGGCTGGCACTGAGTGAGAGGGCTTCCTTCTGAGCGGTGTCGCGCTCTGAGGCTGTGGTGGCGAGCTGGGCATGCTCGGCCTTCAGCTGCTGCTGGGCCTGTGACTCCTGGAGCCGTAGGACTTCGAGCTCTTGCCTGAGCTGTGGCATGAGGGCCTGGAGCTCTGCGATCTCTCTCAGGAGCTCCTGCTCTCTACGAGTCAGCCAGAAGTAGGCCATGAGTCCTCCAATGATCCCTCCTATGGAGAGGAGGAGGGCGAGAAGGAGGAGAAATGTGAGAGTGATAGGAGGCATGAGGAGTGGTGGAGGATTGCGTAGAAAGCTCAGTCTGTGATAGAATAGCACGAACTCTCGAGTGAAAAAGCAGAAAAATCACGCAAAAAGTGAAAAGATCTGGCATACTCCTGATGAGGGTTCTCTGGAGGCTTTCTCCGAAAGGTCTACCTCAGGGTCTATCCCCTCTTTCGCTCTTTCTTCCTCGCTCTGCATGGGTGAAAACTCCCTCATTGATCGGATACGTGCTCTGCACTGCCCACCAGAGGTGAAGCAAAAGCTCATGGAGCTGATCCCTATGCTCAAGCTCCAAGATCTGGTAGCACTGAAGGAGCGAGTGGTCGCCTACGAGCAGCAGTGGCAGAGGATCCAAGATGGAACCTTTGAGCTCACGGAGAGTCAGAAGCAAAGACTCAAAGAGGCGAAGAAGAAGGCAGAGAGCATGGTCGTAGCGGCTGCAGAAAACGCCGTGACGAAGAAGGAGGAGGCAGAAATGGCCTATCTGGAGAAGCAATTTGACAAGACTTTTTCTGTAAAATTACCCATATGAATGGAGCACCTGGAGGAGCACCTAGCGGAGGAGAGATGCCAACAACCTTGCCAGCTGTGCAAGAGCTGGTAGAGACGACCTTGGAGCGAGAAGCAGGTGATGAAGGTGATGCCTTAGAGAATCCAGATGCACTCAATGTAGCATTTCAGCATGCAGAGCAAGCCATCTCCACCAAGGGCGAAGATCTGAAGGGGCGACTTCCAGAGCATGCGGACGTCATAGATGGAGCAATGAGAATTGCCCTGGAGGCGATCCCTGAACTAGAAGGGGAGATGAGAGAGGAGGCATTGGCTGAGCTGAACCAAGAATTATTGACTGCGATAGAAAATTTGCAGGCAAGAATTGCACCAGTGGATCAAGAGCCAGGGGCCTCTATGGAGGAGGCATTTCTAGGTGAAGAGCAGTCGACAGGGATGATCAGTCGGATCAGAGAGACAATGGACGGATTCTTAGAGCCCGTGAAAGAGTTCCTCCAAAGCCTCAAGGAAGATGACCCAGAAATGTTCAAAATGGTGACAAATTTCCTGGCTGGAGCAGGGGCTATGGGAGGGTATCTGATGGGTGCCTTGGGGATGGAGACCTTCCTCTCTGGAGAAGAGATACAGATGCATGATGCCTTCAAAGAAGGGCTGGGAGGAAAGATTATAGACCCAGAGAGCCCTGTGACCCCTCATACCTATGAGGTGATGGAGGCGATGTACCAAAGAGAGCAGAACGACAGAGAAGGCCGAGAGAATACTGAGCCGGAGACCAGAGCAGAATTTGTGGCGAGGCTGGTAGAGGGAATAAATTATAATCCCCTCACCAATGAAGATGTGGTCAACAGGATGAACGAGATGGGTGCGACTGCAGAAGATACGGAGGAAGCAGAGAATCCTGAAGACCTGATTGTGCCAGAGAGTGATGCAGAGCTGCAGGCAGTGGCTGAGAGGTACAGAAGCGAAAAACTGGGTAATAGAATGCCTCAAAAATTGACCATGGAAGACCTCCAGACCTTTGCAGGAGAAGAAAATCTTGTGAGTATTCTTCAGAGTCAGATCCCTGATAATCTGACAGAGGAGCAAGGAGCAAAGGTAGAAGAATTCATCACGAGCCTAGATGGTGATGCTGGAAAGAGTGCTCTCAACCAGTTCTTCATGGATTTGTTCTTGGATGATGGTACACAGCAAGAGTTGGAGGAGGAAGGCATCACCGATCTGACCTATGAGCCAGTTCTCGCTTCGGACATAAGTGGGGCACTGGCGACACTGAGCTATAAGAGAGATGGTGTAGACGAGAAAGTGACGATCAAGGCAGACGGTGTGAGGACTGAGTGGACTGAGGAGGATACTGGTGGTGGAGCTGAGGCCCAGACATATCCGTGGAATATGAATGCTGGATTCCTCGCGAATCTGAAGAGGGAGGGGGCTGGTGATGGGAATGATCAGTAGGTTGGGATTTTCTTTTTTTCTGGAAATATGGAAGGAGAGGCTGGAAGTCCGTCAAATGCCGTAGAGCAAGTAGAAGCTCAAGAGCTCCTGAAGGATAGAGCCGAAAGAGCGGAGGCCTTAAGTCAGGTTGAGCTCCAAAGAATGATCGGAGACGAAATGAGCCAGAGAGAGAAGTTATCACTCATAGCTTCTCCATCACCTAATCCTGAAGAACCTCTAGAAGAGGGGGCTGAGATGATGATTGATTTTTTTGAAGAAAGCAGTGAGCACAATCGACTCCTTGAAAGACAAGTGAGTCTGGCAGATGTGATGCCTGAAGAAGTAAGGAGGGTTTCCATACAAGGGCAGGTGGGAGAGCGAAGAGGATTGAATGGGGAATTCTTTACTGAGAGTGGAGAAAGGCTCATTATCCTCACTGGAACGATTGTAGTAATAGAGGCAATCGCAGAGGAATCTGAGCTGAAAGAAATACAAAGTGAGATAGACTCTGAGGCTGCATCATGGGAAGAGAGGGTCCATGCCATGGCTAGGGAAAGAGACTACAATCATGATCTAGTCGGAATAAGTGATGATACCGAAAGAGACTATCTCAACACCGTTGCAAGGCGTGCGCTGGAGAAGGGAATAGGCCCTGCATTTGCCTTGGCAGTCCTGAATAAAGAAAACGGTGATACGAGAACTTTTGGTGTGATGCTTGATGAAGCGGAGAGCCCCTTTGCACAATTGGACATGTCACTAAAAATCATGGCTCGGTATGAGAACAGGTTTTATGATACTTTTGGTGCGGATGTCCCTGTGAGGGAAGAGGGGTCTCATACTTATACTCCGGAGTTCATTGCCTTTTTCTCCAATGTCTATACTCCGCCAGAGATCACTGGAAATGAAAATGATCTGAGAAATCTTTTTTCTCTCTATGGCAGGAGTAGTGATCTGGAGAGAGGTGAGGCATTCTTGAGCCAGAATCAGGAACGTATAGACGGAGAAAATGGGTCTGGAAATGTAGAGAATGCAGGTGTCTTTGACTTTGATGTTCCGCCTGGTGATGCTCAGGAAAAGATATTGGCAGCAGTACAAGAAGCTCTGGATAGAGGACTGAAGGGAAAGCATTGTTGGGATTTTGTGGATAAGGTCTTTAGGGCTGCGGGGTTTCCTAACGAGGTTGGAAAAAGAGAGGTTCTCTATCAGGCGTCAAAATATCATAGGAATGGAAGGGATTCTGGCGAGTATGCCAACATGGAGAACGAGCAGATCATGAGTAGAGTCGAAGCTGGGGATTGGCTTTATTTTCACAACAAAAACACATCTGATCGTCATGGTGATCACAGTGGAATCTTTATGGGTTGGGCCGATATGGGAGCTGGAGTGGCAAATATCGCTAGCTATCATGGTAATAATCGTCCTTCTGACATAAAGCAGTATAACCTGCGTAATATGCCGATCACTCATATTACTCGTGCTGTGGACTAAGGCCTATTCACCTTCATCGTCCTCTCATACACCTCTCTCAAGTTCTCATCACTCAGATGGGTATAGATCTGGGTGGTGGCAATGGTGCTATGCCCCAGGAGCATCTGGACCGCTCGCAGGTCCGCGCCATTTCGCAGGAGCATGGTAGCGTAGCTGTGCCGGAGGGTATGGGGTGTTACCTTCTTCAGGATGTGGGATCTCTGGACGATGGAGCGGATAGCTCTCTCGACCGTTCCACGATCGATCTGGCGAGCTTCGTGAGCTGTGCTGGAGCTTCGCCTGGAATGCGTCAGGAAGAGGTGTGGGAGGTCATCCTCCCTGAGGGAGAGGTACTCCCCTACGGCGCTAGCGGCGGACTCTGAGCAGAAGGCGATCCGGAGCTTCCCCCCTTTCCCCAGGACTCGGAACTGACGATCTGTGAGCGAGAAGTCTTCTCGCCCTAGGGAGCACAGCTCTGAGACGCGTAGGCCACTGGCTAGCAGGAGCGAGAGGAGTGCGTAGTCTCTCTTCTGAAGGAGGGTCTCACGCGGGGTCGCCTCCAAGAGCCGTGAGACCTCCTGCTCTGTGAGGTAGGAGACCTCTCTCTGGGGGAGCTTTGGGAGGTCGACCTTTTCCGCGGGGAGGGCATCTATATCATGGCGATGGCAGTATCGGAGAAAGCTCCTCAGTGCCGAGAGATGCTGATGCATCGTGGAGACTGAGAGGGGCCTGGGGGGCCTTCTGAGCTGGAGTCGCCAGCTCTGGAGAGAGGAGAGTGTCAGATCTGTCGTCTGAGCCGAGGGGCCGAGCAGGCGCTGGAGCTTTCTGAGGATTCGGCGATAGTTCTGGAGGGTGAGGTCTGAACGGTTTTTTGCCACTTCCAGATCAAGCAGGTAGTCATCTATGGCCTGCGAGAGAGGCATACTCCTCATGAGAGAGGGCTCAGATGGATCTGCTGTATGCTGGAGGACTTGAGCTTTCTCTTCAGGAGGGCCTGAGCTCTCAAGTGCATGAGAGATGGATCACCGGTGGTATAGAACTCCAGAGGGGGTGAGCCGAGCTCTCGGGGATCTGCGTCAGGCTCTGGCTGGAGAGTGTGGAAGTCGTGCGAGAGCTGAAGCCCGCTGTCGACGACGGTGACCTGCGAGCCTGCCATCTGGGCTATGAGTCTGCTGATGTGGCCGTAGTGGCTACACCCGAGGATAAGGGTGTCTATGTGGGCGTGTCGCATGGGCCTCAAGAGAGGTCTCAGGTACATCCGGAGAATGGCATGATCTCCATATCCCTCCTCGATCATGGGCGCGAGGAGCGGGGTGGCGACAGCATGAAGCTTTGGCTTCTCTCGTGCTCTGCGATCTGAGGGGCGGTAGTATGTATCCGTGAAGTGATCGATTGATGCCAAGTAGGCCTGTGAGGCAACAGTAGCCCTCGTAGCAATGAGTCCTATTCGACCGAAGCGACTCACAGAAAGAGCATGCTTCACGGTGGGGTCTATGAGGCCATGAATCCGCACCTGCGGAAACCTCTCCTGGGCTAATGAGAGGGTGTGAGCTGTAGCGGTATTGCAGGCTATGAGGATCTCGTCACAGCCTTGGTCATAGAGCCAGCTCAAGGATTCTAAAGTAGCAGACTGAATGCCTCCAGGAGAGCGTCCTCCATAGGGCATGCGAGCTGTGTCCGCGAGATAGAGAATCCGGGAATGGTCAGTTTTCTCTCTCAAGAGGATGTCTCTCAGGGTGGTGAGTCCGCCAACGCCACTGTCAAAAATGCCAAGAGTTCGGATGGTGATATGAGGAGAGAAGTGAGACGAAGTATACCCGAAAAAAGTCAGAATGGGGAATGGGAAAGGTCTTTTTTTCTCCACGGAAATGGCGTAGGATGATGAGAGATTTTGCCTCCTCCTCTATGTCAAAAAAGCCAAAAAATGACTCCCCTACCCTCCTTCTCCCCCTCACACAGGAAACGGTCGAGATGATCGCCAAAAAGAGAGCTCCGCTCAAGGATCTCTCTGGAGTCGAGCGTCGTGCTGTACGAGCGACTCTGAAGAACTTCTCTGTGCGATCTGGACTCATCCCTGTTTCCACGAGTGAGCGAACAATCCTCGTGCTCTTCCTGGGGAAGAAGGAAGGACTAAGTGAGAAGAAAGCCCTCAAACTGGGAAAAAAAGCGCTCCAACAGGCGAAGGCTCTGGATCAGGAATCTGTGCACCTGATCCCTGGCGACCTGAGTGCAGAGCTCACAGCCCTGATGTATGAAGGGCTCCTACTCGAGAGCTATGCCTATAAAGCATATAAAGGAGAGAACAGACTCAGAGAGACCCCTGAACCTGTCATCTACGTGCAGGAGGTGACGGTCAAGAGTGGAAGCATTCCGGAGGAACAAATGGCCCTCATTCAGGCTCGAAAGATGGGTGTCGACCTCACTCGAGATCTGATCAATCAGACACCTGGTGATCTCAACCCCCAAACACTCGAAGAGGCCTGTCAGGCTGTGGCCAAGGACTACAGAAGCCTCAGTATCAAGGTTCTCAGAGAGAAACAGCTCATGAAAATGGGAATGGGAGGGATACTGGGTGTGGGGCAAGGCTCACATCACGAATCACGACTCATCCTCCTCGAGTACAAAAATACTCGTAAAAAACAGGGGCCTCTGGCCATGGTAGGAAAAGGGGTGACCTATGACACGGGCGGACTCTCGATGAAGCCTCCCGCCTTCATGAAGGGGATGAAGATGGATCTCGGAGGAGCGGCCACGGTACTGGGAACTCTCAAGGCTCTGTGCGAGCTGAAGGTGGAGGATCATATCATCGTGGCCATACCAGCGGTGGAGAATGCCGTGAGCTCTGAGGCTTATCATCCTGACGACATCCTCAAGATGTATAACGGCATGACGGTCGAGGTGACCAATACTGACGCAGAAGGCCGACTTATCCTGGCAGATGCTCTGACCTATGTGGCAGAGGAGTATCAGCCCAGAAAGATGATCGATGTGGCAACTCTCACAGGAGCCGTTATCGTGGCCTTGGGTCACCAGATCACAGGATTCATGAGTCAGGATGCAGAGCTGACAGAAGAGCTCAAGAGGGCAAGTGGGGCAGTACACGAAAACTTCTGGGAGCTTCCTCTCCACCAGGACTACCTGGCAAGCATGAAGAGTGAGCTCGCAGATATCTGCAATGCAGCAGCCGGAAGAAGCGCGGGAACGATAGAGGGAGGAATCTTTCTCCAGCATTTCGTGCCAGAGGATCTGCCGTGGGCACACCTCGACATAGCTGGTACGGCCAAGGAGGCGAAAAATGATCTGGCGACAGGAGACGTGGTCAGGAGCCTTGTGGAGTGGGGTAGGGGTTAGGAATTTTTGGAGGTGTGAGTCATATATGAAAAGGCTCTAGACTAGATAACTTCTCTGTTATCCTGGTCTCATGGCTTATAGACAACGAATATCTAACTATCAGGT
>JAOXNJ010168454.1:0-10653 GCA_028566655.1 Metis holothuriae
TAGTTTGCTGACCCTACGGAGAACGTCCAATCAGAGCGCTAGAAATATTAAAGGATACGCGTGCTACATATACTACTGACCAGGTAAAAAAATCAAAAACGAACACAAATTCACATTATTTTAGCGCCAGGAAGAGGTCGATCTCGTTTTAAATGTGAGCTTCGAGCAACTGGATTCGCCTACGTCGCAGTTGGAAATGCAGCATCAAAGAAGGATTCTCAATCTCATGCTGCTTTTGACTTCTGTCAATATCTTATCAGAGAAGGTCAAATTCTTCAATCTGAATTCCCATATGCCAATGCTGGAGTAGCTCCTGAACCTGAACCGACGTTTGCCGATGATGACACTCCTGGATTCAAAGGTTTGAGTCTCAAACTTTGAGATTAGTTTTATCATCCTCACTTATTTGTTTCAGGAGGACCAGTTGGTGGAACAATACCACTTCCTGGAGGAAAAGCGCTTCCCCACACAAAACTCGGAACAAATCCGCAGATGGAAGGAGCCAACGGCTCATTTGGTGGGTATGGAAAATATGGCGCCGGCGCATCTGCAAAAGGTCAAATGCTCGCGGATTACCAGAACCGCCAGCAAAGTCTGGAACAACGAAACGCGGACCAAACTTACAGCGCGGAAGGAGTCGACTTGACTGCAAAAATACACGGAGGATGGACGATTGAAAACGGGCGCAGGAAATTGAACGAGTACTGCCAAGAAATTCGAGTGCAGCCACCGCAAGCAATTTTCCGCGCTGTTGGGCCAGACAATAATCAGTCTTTTCTGGCGGAGATAAACTTCTACGTGCCTAAACTTCATCGAAGTCTGCAAGCAAGAGAGTCTGCTTCAACAAAAAAATCAGCAGAGAGGTCTGCTTCACTCTCTATCGTACGGCAGCTCTTTCATCTCGGAGCTATTCCGGCTTATACTGGAGAAACAACAAAGAAGAAGTCCGAAACTGAGTTCGATCCAATTCACGGCGATTTCGACGATGATTTGGCGGCAGAGCTGAAAGCTGCTGTGCAAGAGCTTGGAATAAATGTCGCTGATTATAGTAAAGATGGCCCGCTTAACGTTGAAAGCATGGTAAAATTTGAGGAGCAAGAGCCCGTCCCAGGCGGCTGCATTCCGTGGTGTCCGCCAATGCCAAGCTGGAATCCATGGACTGGCTCTAATATTGAAGAAGGGCCATATGTTTCAGCAACGCTGGAAGATATTAACGCGGATATCGATAGTCAAGAGCAGATTCGCATTTCTCAAATTGACTCTACCATAGAAGAGGCTAGAAGAAACCTTCCCATATTTAATGCTCGTCAACAATTGCTCGATACAATCAACAATAACACTGTCACAATAGTAAAAGGAGCTACCGGAAGCGGAAAAACGACTCAGCTCCCACAATATATTCTTGAACAAGCTATTGAAGCCAAACGAGGAGGAGAGTGCAACGTTATTGTAACTCAACCACGAAAAATCTCGGCGGTGTCAATTGCAGACAGAATTTCGAAGGAAAGGAGCGAGGAACAGGGACAGTCTTGTGGCTATTCTGTTCGATTTGAGTCTGTCTTTCCAAGATCACACGGATCGATCATGCTTTGTACAGTTGGAGTTCTTCTACGTAAGCTCGAATCTGGTCTACGAGGAGTAAGTCACGTGGTTGTTGATGAAATTCACGAGCGAGACCTGAATACCGACTTTTTGCTGGTCGTTCTTCGAGATATCTACGCTGAGTTTCCGAATGTTCGCATCGTTCTCATGTCTGCAACGATTGATACAACTGCATTCTCAGAATATTTTGGGAATGCGCCTGTTGTTGAAGTTTCGGGTCGAACGTTTCCAGTAACACAATACTTCTTGGAGGACATCGTGCAGATGCTAAATTACAGCCCAGAAGTGAAAATCATGAACTCAAAGCAGCGAAAGCGCAAACGTAGGGATGAGGAGAAAGAGGCTGCTGAACATGGTGATGACCAGGATGCTTTGATTCAGCAAGACAAAACAAACTGCAATCAGCTGGTTTCTGAAGAATACGCTCCTCAAACGCGCGAGGCCGTCTCGCAGATGAACGAAGCTTTGATAGACTATGGTGTCGTCGAGCAGCTCCTTTCGTATATTAAAAGCTTGAATGTAGCTGGAGCTGTTTTAGTTTTTCTCCCTGGCTGGGCGTCCATTTCTGGACTGATGAAACATCTTCACAATCATCACATATTCGGAGGCCCAGGTTATCGTATTCTTCCTCTTCACTCGCAGATTCCAAGAGAAGATCAGTATCAAGTATTCGTCCGTCCGCCTGAAGGAGTTGTAAAAGTTATTTTATCGACTAATATTGCCGAAACATCAATTACAATTGACGATGTCTCATTTGTGATAGATTCTTGTAAGGTCAAAATGAAGATGTTTACTTCTCATAACAACATGACAAACTATGCGACTGTTTGGGCATCTCAGGCGAATATTGAACAACGAAAAGGTCGAGCGGGTCGTGTTCAGGAAGGATTTTGCTTCAATTTGATTACTAAAGAGCGCTATGACCGATTGGACGAGCAAACAACTCCTGAAATCCTGCGAACGCCGCTTCATTCTATTGCACTGACGATCAAGCTTCTACGTTTGGGAAGCATTGGCGATTTCTTGTCAAAATCACTCGAGGTTCCATCCCTCGACGTAGTCATTGAAGCCGAACATACTTTAAAAGAGCTCAATGCGTTGGACAAGAATAGCGAGATGACGCCACTAGGACGAATTCTTGCTCGGTTACCACTCGAGCCTAGACTTGGTAAGATGCTTATTCTTGGTGCCGCCTTTGGAATCGGCGACTGTATGACAACGATCGCTGCAGCTTCGTGCTTCAATGAGCCATTCCAGATTGAAGCCAAGAGAATGCCTGGAAAACATCGTCAATACGCAGGAGATAGGTTTTCTGATCATGTAGCGTTACTTTGCGTGTTCGACGATTGGAACAGAATTCGAGAGGGTGGCCAAGACCGTGAGCAAAGCTGGTGTGAAGCAAAAGAAATAAATATGTCCACAATGCGGTGCATTTGGGAAGCAAAACGGCAGCTGATGGAAATTTTGTTCAATTTTGGTTTCCCAGAAGAGTGCCTTGTTCCGAAGGCAATTTCTAACAACCAGGATGATCCCCGCCTTGATGCGGCAATAACTCTACTTGCTTTTGCTCTTGCGCCGAATGTGGCAATTCACACTGACGGAAGGAAAGTTATTGTCGATGGCAAGTCTGCTCTTCTACACAAACATTCAGCCAACTGTCCGTTTGGAAGTAAAGGCGTTATCTTTCCACATCAAACATTTATATTTTCTGAAAAAGTCAGGACAAGAGCGGTCACCGCTCGACAAACGACAAATATGACAGCTGCTCAACTTGTTCTTTCATCGAAGAGTGTAACTGTTTCTAATGGAACTGTTACTGTCGATGAGTGGATTCCGATTGCGGTAAGGTGTGAGCTTCGGCATATTAAAATTCTCCTTAGATGAAACCTGAAAATGCTGCTTATCTGTGCGCGCTTAAATCTGAGCTTGATGGTATCGTTATTACCAGCGTAAGTAATCCAGATAGTGTGATTTCTTTCGGAAACGAAGACAAGATGCTCATCGATATCATTACAAAAGTATCATCACCACATGCGATACAAAGGTGATTTATCTATCAAAACAAATTTTTTGATACTTCGTTCAGTAAGTCTTCGCTGCAGGATTGTCATGCATCAGTTCGTGGAATGGATCGAATGGCGGGCTTGATGGGTGCTCCTCCACCAAAGCAGTTTTCTGGCAACAGAGGCGGCTTCCGAGGAGGGTCTTCTGGAATGAATAATCGTCCGATGCCTATGGGAGGTGGTAGAGATAGCTTTGGAGGCAACGGTGGTGGTTTTTCGAGTCCTGGCGGTGGCGGAGGCTTCTCAAGCCCAAACCGTGGTGGCGGAATACTTCCTGCTAATTTTGGCATGGACCGCAGAGGCGGTCGATTTGGCCAAAGAGGAGTTGGATTCAATAGGGGCGGTGCATTCGGAGGCAACAGAGAATCTTTCGGTGGCAACAGAGGAAATTTTGGTGGAAATAGAGGAGGCTACGGTGGAAACAGAGGATCATTCGGTGGTGGAGGCCGAGGTGGATTCCGCGGACAACGAGGAGGTTTCGGGGATAATAGAGGATATTTTTAATGCAATCGAATTGGGTGGGAATTTAAATAGTGATTCCTTGCCAATTACTGTCACTTATCTTTTCCAGTTGTTATGATTCTTGAATTCTGAGGGAATCTGCCTTGAATCGGTCTCCAAGAATCCAAATTTGCAAAAAAAATGCTTGAACGTTATTCTATCAGTGAATTCTGGTCAAGTCTCTTCATTTATTCAAGTCACATTTTTCAGCTGCTACATAGGCTTTCCGTCAATGTATGACTGAGCTGTTTATGAAATAGATTCATTTTTTATTTATCGTGAAATGATTGAATCGTCTTTCGGTTGATACAAATAAGGTCGACCCAAAGACGAGAACTTTGTTTATCATTTGAAGAAGCAAAATATAACAAGAGTGTCTTATTAGAATGAATCGCCGAGTTTTGTCAATTGCTTCTGCCGGACTGGCCAGCTCTATTTTCGCTGCTCGAAGTCGAAAACAAGTCGAAGCAAAGGACTACCTTCTCTGCCCGAACATTGAGCATAACTTCGATTTGGATTGGGACAAACTCAAACCACGGTCTGGATATCGGTAAAACTAATTATCTTGATTGAATTTTATAAAAAACGCGTTACAGAGATATCTACTTGGTGCGACATGGTCAATATCATGTCCAAGAAAAAAGGCGTGAGGACAAGCTTTTGACAGAACTTGGACACAAGCAAGCTCATGCGACTGGAGAATGGTTCCGAAGCCGCGAGATCAAACCTACAGAATTTATTATTTCCACAATGCCAAGAGCAAAACAAACTGCCGAAAATATTTTAACTGAAATGGGCGATCTTGTCCAAGAAGACGTAATTCACAGAACAGAAATGATCGAGGAGGGAGCACCACCGACTGCTCCAGTTCCAAAGCGAAAATATTATGAAAGCGACGAGTACAAAAGATACTTGCATGCTGATGGTAGTCGAATTGAAGGTTTGGCCGTTTTATGATGCTTTAAAGCTATATTTACCTTTCAGCTGGCTTCAGAAAATACATTCATCGTGGCTACGCGTCAGAACAAGACGAGAACCAAGTTGCTATTATCGTCTGTCATGCAAATGTTATTCGATATTTCCTCATGCGTCTTATGCAAGTAGATGGAGAAGCTTGGCTACGCTTCGGACTCAATCATGGCTCAGTCACGCACGTTCGTATCTTCGGAAATGGAGACGTTCGAGTTTATACGATGGGCGACAATGCTTTTATGGACAAATCGCTTTTCTCTATTTAAATTTCTGCTCAATTATTCTTTCCGCAATATGAAAATAAATCAGTTTCAATCGTTCACAATGTTTACTCAAAAAACGACGTATCGTGTATCTATGGCAACTCATCCTTACGAGAGAAAAGTTAAGAAAAAAGATCATGAGCGAACAAATGATTGATGACTTGTGTTCAATGTTCAACAAGGACGTTCGGGCTGATGTCCGCCTTACAGCCTCGAATCAAATTTTATCGCTTACTGGGAGTAGTGAAGGCCGTCTTTTTATCCGACAGAACAGGAAACTGGTGAGACAGCTGATCCGGTTGCACGCTGAATAAAATAATTAGCTAGAATTGATCTTGTCGAATGTTGCTGAGACTGGAAGGATACAGTTGGATGCAATTCTAGAACTTGTAAACTTAACAGCAGACGAGCCGCTATGTGAAATCCTTATAAAACAATATGATGTTATTGACACGTAAGAGACAAACTTAGTTTTTTGGTGAAAGCTTTTGTAAAGATTTGTGAAATATGTCACAAATGCGAAATCGGAACATGCGGATAAGTTTTGCTCGATTCTTTCAAACTTAACGCGCAACAGTCGTCATGCAGCAATGGTGTTCGAGAAAATACAGACAGAAGGATTGAATTTGCTCTTCGGCATTTACCTCAAGATCAGCTACAACTCTGTTGGGAATACTCTGGATTATCTTGGCCAAGTCTTGGCGAATCTAACACAGGTAAGCACTTCAATATTCCACAAAGAAATAAAGTCGCATCAGGTGCCAAACGGTCGCATGTTTTTCCTCGACAAAGAAAAATTAAACATCCAAAAACTTCTTCCTTTCCTTTCACATGAGTCTATCGTGCGAAGAGGAGCTGCGGCGATTCTTGTGAAGAATATCTGCTTCGTTTCTGATGACAACAACTGGTTGCTCGGACCATCTGTAGATATTTTACCAGCTTTGATGCTTCCGCTTGCTGGAGGTCCAGAAGTTGCCAATTTGGACATGGATGATATGGATAAACTTCCTGATGATTTGCAGTTTCTCGAAGAGACAAAAGAGCGAGAGGTTCCTTTACATATAACTACGATTTTAATAACACTTGTTATATTACAGAAAGATGCTGACATTCGTAAAATGCTTGTTGAAGCGATTCACCTTCTTTGTAACAAAAAAGAAGATCGACATTTTATCCGAGGTAGAGCTGATAACGCAAGTAAATCTCACAACTTATGAAATAGAAAAGAATACGTACGTTATTCTACGTGAGCTTCACAAATTTGAGATGGAGCTTGAAGCTGAAAGGTAACAGTTAAGAACTGAAACTGCCGTTCATTTTAAAATTGCAGTGAAAATAATCGAGCGATCCAGCAGTTGATCGATTTATTGATTGGAGATGACCCCGACGTAAGCGAATTATCCAAAGTTGAAGGCAAAGGTCTGAAACAGTACATATTTTCACGAACGTTCGAAATAAGTTATGAACTTTTTTCATGATCTCAAACGGAAAGTACCCGACGAGCTGAAGGAAAAGCTAGAACAAACAGACAGAGAGGAGCTTGAAAGGATAGAAAAGTATAAAAGAGGAGAGCTCGAAGATGAAAATGCCGAGGGCATCGTCATGATGAAATGAGTGATCTCGAAAGAGCGAAAGAGGCGAAGATATTTCTGTTCGAGCCTGTTTCTGAAACTTAATATAAGCAGAGTTCACAGAAATTAAACCACGCGCTAACAGTTTCATCAAATTAAGTGGAAATCGTATGTCAACTGCGCCAAATAAGTCGCCCTGTTGTAAATGTTTGCGCTGGTTTCCAAGGGATGATCTAACTGCCAAGAATTCATTTTGCGTACGATGTGCAAAGAATCCCTCTCTTCGGGGCGCAAAGGTACAATTCTAGAATCCATTATTGATCTTTGTTGACGGGCCTTTCCTAGTGCCGCTGGTGTAGGGGGAATCTTCCGCTGCCTGAAAACGGAAAAGAACTCACTTCTGTCACTTGTGATAATTGTACAAAACTGCAGTTAAAATATGGCCCGGTAAGTTTGTCTATCTCTGTTAAACTTGCTCCAGCAGCAAAATGACTTCGGTGGAGTCACTATTATATTGATCATGAAAAGACTCTTTGTAGCCTGTCCATTGTACTTTGTGCAAGCTTGAAGCAAGTTTCAAAACAAAAAGAGGATCGAAAGTCTGTCGACGTTGCGACTACTGTATCCAAAATTATGGCAAAGCGAAGCCATGCGAAAAGTGCAAAGTCAAGGTAATCTATTCCTCTTATTGAGCGACTTAATATGGGAGTTTATTAGGCCGCCTGGGAAGGTGGAAAAATCGAAAAAATCAATGGCCTGACACTGTGTTTTATTTGCACCTTTCGAGAGAAGAGAAAGACAAAACTTGGACCTGGCAAGGAAGAGTCAGAAAATAAAAATCCAAAACTGAAAAATGGAGAGAGCAAGTCGAAAAAGACACAAAAATCCACCGAGACGGCAAAAGAAAAATCTGCTTCAAAGAAAAAGCCGCCAAAAGTATTTGCTGAAGATCCAACAGAAGTTAAGGTCAAAAACGCGCCTACCTCAGACTCGATAATAGATAACCTCAAAATTTCTGAAATTGAAGTGATAGAGACGATGCAAGTGGATGAACATACTAGCGCTAGCTTGCAAGTAAACGACCTACTGCTAAAGGTCAAAGAAATGAATGCCGAGTTAGCTCGGCGCAAAAAGATCATCGAAGAAAAAGATGTCTGTATCTCGAGTCTCAAAGGCACCCTAACCTCGGCGACAACAGATCACGAGCGACAGCGAAAATCCTGGGAAAGCAGGCTCAGCGAGAGGATATCTGAGTTCAAGGGGAAGATTTTAAAGCTTGAATCCGAGTAAGTTTATGTATAACTCCCTATAAGCGAAGAATTAAAAGCAGAAGTGTTTATCGTAGGTCAGATGCAGAATAATTTATCATCAAAGTTGCTATGCCGATTATTTTCTCCGGCTTTTAAATAATTCAGCAAATTCGCAAGAGACATCCCATGGGTTTTGGTTATAATTTGGTTTAAACTTAAAATCGTTTAGGAATGCAAAGCTGCGTAAAGAGAAATCTGAAAGGAAAAAGAAAAATAAGACGAAAAAGATGGCGAAGCAAACGACGATGATTCGAAAAGATCCGAACGCAGTCAAGCTAGAACTCTTCAGCAACAGTCTTAAGATCCCGGATAGACCTTCAAGTAGATCAAGTATACCTGAGCAGACGAAGAGAAAGAAAGATAGTGACTCTGAAGACAAGAAGTCTTCTCCAAAACTTGCAGAATCGAGGTACTTTCTCACACATCTTCATGTGACTTTATGTGATCTAGTGACGATTCTGATTGTGAAAGTAAAAATCCGCCTCAAAAACGAATCAAGACGATAGATTCTGATGACGACGAGGATGTGCCAGTGCCAAAACCTTTTCCAGAACTAAAAGTAGACAATTGTCGATGATAAGTTATTAATACCTTTCAAGAGTGACAACGATGAAGAAGAGAAGTCGAAACGCAAAATAAGCTCAGACTCGGACGACGATGACGTTGAAGCAACCCTGAAAGCCATTGACGAAGAAGAAAAGAAATCTCTCGAAGAGGCGAAAAAGAACGAGGCTGCTGGACTTGCCGCGAGCTCGACAGATGAAAATTCAAAATCGCCAACAGAAAACTTGTCCCAAGAAATCAACAATGACGAAATCTCACCTACTGCAGACAAGTAATTTAATGAGATAGCAAAAAAATTACCAGTTTTAAAGAGATGAGCCCCCTATCGGTCCACAAACTCCACCAGAAAACCCACCTGAAGACAGCGAGGAAAATGAACTAAAGGACGAAACAGTGCCAATGTTGTCAGACAGCTCAGAAGACGAGGACGACGACTTGATCGACACTAGGTTCCGATATTAGAATTTAAACGGGTGCCCATCATTTATCATCTGGGTGTTAAGATCATGGGTTTCATAAAAAAAACTCATATTTATATTATTTTTATAAAGATAAGAAGCGTCCTTCATGGTCGACGATCTCAGCTATTTAAAAAAAGGTTCAGTTTTTTAAAAAGTCAGTTATCAATTATTTACTTAACTTCCAAAGACGGTTCAAAAGCTACAGTTTTTTTTTCTCCCTTTTACTTTCTTAATGCCTATAAATCCTAAAATTCCAATTCTATGTTTTACAGATAACTAGTTTTATTTATCAAGTCTCACATACTCCTTTCATGACGATTAATTTAAATGTGAGCGTTCCGGTTTTATACTCTTGCTGCTTTTTATAAAGTTTTCTGCTCTTTCTGTTCGTGGATTTTCCACATGGTTTCCTTTACACTTACCAATGTTACCGTTTCCCCAATTTTATCTCTGTTCGCGACTTTGTTCTTGTTCGCGATTAAAGTTCGAAAAAAACAACTTATTTTTGTATGCGTATCGCAGCTTAAAACTGCACCAATTTCAATATTTTATGTTATGCGATGCCATAGTTCATAACGTGATTTTTGATCCCTTCAAACACAATATTACAGTCTTCTTCTTTAAGATAATGCCTTTGGAAGATACAATCTACTGCGCGCAGCAAATCAACATTCCCTCAGAGCTGCCTGAACTTCTAAAGCAGCATACAAAAGCTGCCATTAGAACACAGCCAAAAGACATAATTCAATGGTAAAGGTCTATTATAACCGGATTGATTAACGTATTTTAAGGTCGGCTGCGTACTTTTCTGCTCTGTCATCCGGAGACACCCTTCCTGTTAAAAGACGTCTTGAGCCTTTTAGCTCTGACGGAATCACGATGGGCAACCTTGAAGTTCTCGTCCAACAATACAAAGGTCAAGACCAAGAAGTAACCAAAAAGGATCTTGAGCAGAAGTGGGGTAAGACTGATAAATAATTACTTACCTTCATATGTAATTGTAGTTGACCTCGGCCTTCCAAAAGAGCAGCTAGCTGAGTTCTGCATCACAGGCAGCTTTGGCGATGTCCTTAAATTCGACAACTTCACGGGTGTTGCATGTCTGCATATTGGTCAAGTAGGTCTAAAAACTTGGAACCTGGGCTCGGCACCCTGTACTGTTTAAAAACCTGAGTCAGGGTCCTGTTTCCTGTCTAGACAGGCCTGACCTGTCTACCTGACCAAAAAATCATCCGCAACAAAAACCCTGTAGACAGGGTCAAGACAGGGTATGTGTTCTAATAGCGTTTCCGACCCTGACCCTGTCTAAATTAGTCAGGAAACAGGGTTCGAAAAACAGGTAAATC
>JAOXNJ010168676.1:0-16062 GCA_028566655.1 Metis holothuriae
GTACTTGTCCACCTTTTTTAATAAATCAAAAAGCTATGAAACTCAAGTCTATACTTTCTATTTTCTTCTTTTTGCCACTTTTGCTCTCTGCCCAGACTGTGAATGATGCCTTGAGATTTTCGTCCGCGGAGTACTCTGTGACGGCAAGGCACTTCGCTACGGGAGGAGGGATGTCCGCCCTAGGAGGTGACTTTGGCATCATTTCGGTAAACCCCGCAAGTCTCGGAGTCTACCGAAAATCTGAGTTTACTTTCACACCTTACTATGGTACTACCAACACTGAGAGTCTTCTGTTGGGCCCTTCTACAAATGAGGTCGTGGAGGAGAGACGAGGTCAATTTGCTATAGCAAACCTAGGTGTAGTCTTTCAAGGTGAACCCTATGGCAGATGGATCAATACCACGGCATTTTCCATAGGCATCTCACGTAGAGCCTCGTTCAATGAAAGATTCACAGTGAGAGGAGGAAATGTAGGCTCTATAACAGATAGATTTATCGAACGATCAGATGGGCTATTTCCCAATGAACTGAGTGATTTTGATACTGGCTTGGCGTTTAATGTTGAAGCTATTCGTGATTCTGTTTTACCTGATGGTGAGATTTTGTATTTTTCTGATCCCTTCTTTTTTGAAAATGCTGTATTCGAAAAAGAGCAACAAGTCGAGAGAACGGGAGGGATCACAGACTTTACTCTTGGCTGGGGCGCTAACATCAAGGACAAAGTGCATGTTGGCTTATCTATCGGTTTGCCGATTTTGAACTTTCGGGAAGAAATTCGCTATATCGAGACGGACCCTAGGGATGAGGTGCCAGTATTCAATGAATTGTTGTGGTCAGAAAACTTGGATATTACTGGAGTCGGTTTCCAGACCAAGCTGGGTGTGACTTATATCCCTACACATCGATTGCGTGTAGCGGCATATATCCATACCCCTGTATGGATGTCCCTCACAGATAATTATGAGACAGAGATCACCTATGACTTTAATGATATTATCGAAGGGGAACAGGTCCGGCGGAGGCTACAAGCTGAAAGTCCCAGCGATATCAGTCAGTTTGATTACAGCTATTCGACACCTTGGGTATTTGGCGGAGGACTCGCATACATAGTCGGTAAAAGCGGCTTTTTTACTGCTGATGTTGACTATCGCAACCTTGCCAATGGCTCCTTCAATTTGACGCGCGATGATCCCAATAATCAAGAATTTGAAAATGACATCAATGCAGACGTAGCTGATCAGCTACAATCCGTATTGAACGTCCGTCTAGGTACCGAGTGGGTACTTTTTGAGTATTTCAGACTGCGAGGGGGGCTTGTATTCCAACCCAGTCCTTGGACTGATAGAGATATAGGCTCTACGAGTCTCAGAGTTGGTATCGGCTATAGAGCGGACAATTTCTTTTTTGATCTCGCCTTTGCTGGTTTTCAGTTTGATGACACCTATGAGCCCTATGGCATCGTGAATGATTCATTTTTTGCCCAGCCTCAAGCTACACAAAGTCTACAAATGGGCAGCATGCTGTTGACTGGCGGTGTGAGATTTTGATGTTTGATTCCACAAGATATTGTTGCTGATATTATCAGTGGAGGAGGCTCTTGAGCTTGGATATTGGCTATGAGTGATTTGGTCAACTTGGCTTTTGCTTTTGTACTGTCAAGATTGATACCGTCCGTTGTTTCGAGAATAGGGTTATGGAATTTTTGAGGATCAATAATTTTAGTATCCCTTTCGGGAAAATGGCTTTGAGCACTCGGGCATGTCATTTGGCGGAAGCCTTAGGATCTAATACCTTCAGTTTGAAAGAGCTTTCAATTTTTCGGATCAAATAATGCTGCCAATCAAATAAGACAGAGTGAGTGCACCATTTGGCGGAAGCCTAGATATTCAAGTATCTTTGAGGGCCATAATTAAAACTATTGTAAGATGGAAACTTTGACTCAAACTCAGAAGACAGCTCAAGATACCTTCCCAATCTTGGGAACGGACTATATCGAACTATATGTAGGCAACGCGAAGCAATCGGCGATCTACTATCAATCGGCATTCGGATATAAGTTGGTAGCTTATAAGGGGCCAGAGACTGGTAGTCGCGATATAGTCAGCTATGTCTTGCAGCAG
The DNA here is from genome assembly GCA_028566655.1 of Metis holothuriae. Taxonomy (NCBI): domain Eukaryota; kingdom Metazoa; phylum Arthropoda; class Copepoda; order Harpacticoida; family Metidae; genus Metis; species Metis holothuriae. The sequence continues at coordinate 2,121 of JAOXNJ010168676.1, forward strand.
GGAAAGATCAGGCTAGTGCTGACGGGTGCCGTATCTCCGCATCATGAAATCGCTGATCATGTGCGCAAGCATGGAGATGGTGTCAAGGTATTGGCATTGTGGGTAGAGGATACTCGTAGCGCGTTTGCCGCAGCTGTCCAACGAGGTGCTGAGGTAGCCTTCGAGCCGTCTGTACAAGAGGATGATCACGGCAAAGTAGTGACTGCAGGGATCAAGACCTACGGAGAGACTATTCATGTTCTTGTCGAAAGAAAAGACTACGACGGAGTCTTTTTGCCGGGATTTGTAGCCAAAAAGTCGCCAAGAAAAGATGAGCCTGTGGGTCTGAAGTATGTGGATCATTGTGTAGGCAACGTAGAACTCGGTGATATGAATCGCTGGGTCAAGTTTTATCAAGATGTCTTGGGATTCAAGCTTCTCATCACTTTTGATGACAAGGATATCAGCACTGAGTACACGGCTTTGATGAGTAAGGTCGTCTCCAATGGCAATGGCTACATCAAATTTCCGATCAATGAGCCTGCCAAGGGAAAAAGAAAATCTCAAATAGAAGAGTATATCGACTTCTACCAAGGGGCTGGAGTGCAACACATCGCGGTAGCTACGGATGACATTCTCGATACTGTGCAGAGACTACGGGACAATGGGGTCGATTTTTTGCACGTACCAGACAACTACTACGATACAGTACTAGACCGTGTCGGAGAGATAGATGAGGACATATTGGATCTCAAGCGACTCAATATCCTCGTGGATCGAGACGATGAGGGGTACCTACTTCAGATTTTCACCAAGCCTGTACAAGACAGACCTACTGTATTTTTTGAGATCATTCAACGCAAGGGGGCTCAGAGTTTTGGAAAAGGAAACTTCAAAGCTTTGTTTGAGGCGATCGAGAGAGAGCAAGCACTACGAGGGACATTGTAAGCAAGGTCTGGGTGTAAACTTTTGTTAAATCCGTTGGTTACGGAGTCTTTTTGGGTGTCGTGTCAGTTGGTACATTATAGGTTTCAAAATGGCCGTGTATGCGTTTTGTAATTTCTTTTTTAGTTATCCTTTGGGGAGGTTTTGGATTTGTGGATGAATACCAAGAATCCACTTGGCGCATTTTGGGCACGGTACAATTTGAGAAGCAATACGATGAGACGGTAGGATTTGAGATAGATGTCCCTCGATTTGGTCCGTGGATTACGGCATTGGAGGGAAAGGAGATACAGGTATCTGGTTATATCATTCCTCTCGAGGGCAAGAGAGCACAGAGTTATTTCATGTTTTCTGCCCTACCCTATGAGTTGTGTTTTTTCTGTGGCAAAGCTGGGCCTGAGACTGCCATGGAGGTCTACATAAAAGACGGAAATACCCTAAAATATCACCCAGAAAGAATAACGCTTTCGGGGACTCTGGAACTGAACAGAAAGCCATCTTTGCAGCCGATTTATACACTGCGAAACGCGAAAAAAATTGAAGAATGAATAGGATTATTATAATGATCTGCCTGGCAGTTGCTACCTCGGGAGTTGCCAGTACTCAAGTGACGAGTGAAGAAAGCTATTGGCAAGTCCTGAGTAAACTGACGTATAAGAAAAAGTACAATGAGCTTCTTGGCTTCAAGATTGATATGCCCGTATTCAGTAAAAGTGTCGAAGCGCTTGAAGGTGAGTATATAGAGCTCAATGGATACATCATTCCCACAGAGGGCTATCAAAGCCACAAGCAGTTTATCTTTTCTGCCTATCCGTACAATCTTTGTTTCTTTTGCGGCGGGGCTGGTCCTGAGACGGTAATTGAAGTCACTGCTGTAGAGCCAATCAAATATACTTCTGCCCAAATTCGTATCAGGGGTAAACTAAGACTAAATGCAGACGATATCAATCGTTTGATGTATGCTCTCGAGGATGTAGAAGAGGTAAAATAAAGAAAGGGAAGATGAGTACATCTTCCCTTTGTTTTCTTTTTTAGGATTGATCCTTATCTGATCAATGTGATATCACCAAAAATCTTGCGCTCAAAACCATCTCTGAAAAGCACAGTAGCCGAGTACACATAAACCCCTGAAGGAGAGTCTTGACCATTGTCGGTGCCATCCCAGCCATAGACTTCTGGATCATTGGGTGGAATGTTTTGGGCATCGTACACCATATTTCCCCATCGATCAAATATTTTCAAGTCTGATATGCGCTCTATCGTCTCACCCCCAAATCCACTAAAGAAATCATTGACTCCATCATCATTGGGAGAGAAGACATTGGGCAAGTAAAACTGGCGATTGACTTGAACACGAACAAACACATCGTCGGTCGCTGTACAACCTGTCGCATTGGTCACGGTCAAAGTATACGTCGAGCTCAGAACCGGTGTAGCGAGTATCTGATCACATCTCATTGTATCCTCACACACAAAATTGGTATCGCCAGAAGTAGTCCACTCGAATTGGAGTCCATCACCAAAAATACTGTTGACTGGCAACAATCTAATAGTCTCACCCAACTCAATGACTGTATCTGGCGGCAAGATAACCTCGAGGAAAGGAGGCTCAGCAATAGTAACACTTTGACCCAATTCGCATCCATTGGCATCTCTCACCAGCACTGAGTATTGACCAGCTGCCAGATTGTTGAACACGCCAGATGACTGGAATGATGCTCCTCCATCAATACTATATTCTACAGGAGCAACGCCCCCCTCAATACTCACATTGATCTCTCCATCTCCTTCACCAAAGCAGCTAAGATCAAAAGATGTCACCTCAAAGTTGCTAAAGGTATTTCCTATTTCCAAGACAGAAACCGTCTCAGAAGCTGTGCAACCATTGGATTGATCTGTAATCGTCAAAGTATAGTCGCCCGCCTGATCAACTACGACTTGTAGGCTCGTCGCATCTGAGATAATGTTGCCTGTCGTTGTCGTCCATATAGCCGAAAAACCATTGCCTGCATCCGAGCCCGCTCCATCGATAGTGGTGGAGTCCGACTGACAGGTCAACTCACCCACCGAAGAAATCGTTACCGTAGGTTCATTTATCTCCTCGGTCACCATGACTTGGCTAGTTCCTGGACAACCAGTGTCCGTGTTCAATACACGCAATGTGTACGTTCCTGGATTGGAAACCGACACAGTAATCTGATCTCCGACTACATCACCATTCTCATCTGTCCACTGATACTCAAACTCTGCGCCCTGGTCACTGGCCGAACCATCTAGTGTCACCGAAGTCTCCAAACATGTCAACACTTGATCTTGACCAGCATCCGCATTGGGAAGATCCCCGTCAAATGTAATGGCAATCGAAGTAGAAGCCAGACAAGGACCATTGGTCACCTGAAGTGTATAAGTGCCCGCAGAACTTATAGTCACTGAAGCATTCGTATTGGAGCCCTCTATGACTCCACCATCCGAAGCGATCCATAGATAGCTCAGATTTAGTCCCAAGTTGTCAATACTGGTTAAGGTAGTCGTAGGATTATCACAAGTCAACTCTGTGGTACCTGCATCAATATCTGGCTGTGGCGTCTGAAACCATTGCACTCCTTGGGGAGATCCAATTCCAAAACAAGACCCTGCACTTGTATCTACGAGACCCATACCCGCGTCATTACCTGCAATCGCTATGATATAGTAGACAGTCTCGTAGGAATAATTGAGCAGATCGAAGGCAAATTCAGGTATAGTACTCACGGCAAGCACCCCATTCAGTGAATTGTCATTGCTGGTCTTCAAGATATAGCTCACCACATCATTGCCGTCCAGATTCTCTGAGGCAGGATCGTAATCTCCGATAGCTATCTCATCCTCACAAAAGTCCAAAACCCCAGATTCCATATCTCCCGCTTGGGACTCGCATGGACATTCAAAACTAGCAACAAAGGCAAAAGTATCGCACCCATTATCGTCCGTGACCTGAATATCTAGCTGAGTCCCACTGACTATCGGATTGCTCGTGTAACTAGATCCACTCAGTGTACCACCAACAGCACTAATAATTTCATAACTTGCTGGATCGCCTCCCGTGATTTCAAACTCCACAGTGTAGTTCTCATTGTTAGCGTCACAAGAATAGACCAGCTCATCTACATCTACCATAGGGCTACCTAGCAACTCTACACGCAAGGTATCACTCACACTACATGCCCCATTGGATACCTCCCATAAGAATCGGTAAAGACCTGGAACAGTGGATCCAGATGTAGCCGAAGTAGGATCAGAAAGGTCAGCAATCGTTACCGCAGAAGGACCATCTATATATGACCAAGTTCCCGTATTGGGTGAAGGATCCTCTGCTGCCAGGGGGAAATCCTCCTCACAAGTGGTGACCAACAAGGGAAGATCCGCTATTGGATTCTCTTGCCATACCACAACTTGAGAGCTTGATATAGAGAGACATCCATCAGCCAATGACACAACTCCAAGACCCCCAAAGTCATCCCCTACTACAGCAGAGATCAAATATGCCTCACCGAATGTCATCGTGTTGGGATCAAATCCAAAAGCACCAGTACTATTTTGACCAACCGGGTCAATAATCGTAGAGTCATTTCCTTGATGCAATACAAAATTGGTGGTATCATCCTCGTCATATACCTGAATACTTGGATCATATCCCGTAGCAAAAACAATATCCTCTTCACACAGTATCGTAGTATCTATATCTGGCAAAACCCCGACTTGGCTGATGCATATACAATCATCCGTAACGTCTTCAACGGTAAACTCACATCCATTGGCATCGCGAACAGTAAACTCAACAAGTTCATTCTGTGCAAAGAATGTACTCGTATAGACATCACTAGAAATGTCTATGCCTTCCGGCAAAATGGTATAGGGTCCAACTCCCCCAACGATCTGAAAACTCACCGTAAAACTGTCAGACGCTTCATTGCACTCGGTGCCTAGATTCACGATTTCTGGATTTTCATAGAATTCAACAAATATCGTCGATGAATCTAGACAGCCATTGTTGTCTTCAAGCCATTGCAGCTGGTAGATTCCAGGAACTGACACGCTAGCTGTAGCCCCCGGCATATTGACATTGTCAAATATCAGACCTTCTGGTCCATCAATGACACTCCATGTACCTAGTCCTGCACTTGTAGCGGGATTGAGCTGAATGTCCATATTGCAGGTACCTGTGTCAACCCCAGCATCACTCTCCGGAAAGGCGTACCAAGTCACTTGCTGTCCTGGAGCAACTCCAAGGCAAACATCATTGAGATTGACGGTACCATCGTTGAGGGAATCCGTACCAATGACTATACTGATAAAATAAGGAGTTCCAAAAGTCATATCAGTCGGATCAAAGAGAAACTCTCCAGTCTGATTGGAGTCCAGGATCTGTCCCAAGGTAAAACCTGGATTGTCGTGCAATATCCATACTGTCGTGTCATCTCCGTCACTTATAGGATTTTCTAGAATGTTCCCCACCGCGAGATCACCATCACAGAGCACTAAGTCAATAGTATCCATTACTCCAGCTTCTGTATCACACTGACAAAGAGGTCCTTGATCCTCTATCACCAATTCTGGACAAGGACCAGAGCCTTCAATGACTATTCTGAACATATCACCAGAGGTAAATGCTCCAGAAACATACAAACCATCCTCGTCGATACTACCTCCGCCTTCTACAACAGTGAATGGTGCGACTCCACCAGAAATTTCAAACTCAACTGTATAGATAGTCCCGCCAGAGCAATTTGCCTCGGGTACTGTTGTTTCTAATGGTTGGACAAAGTCAATAAGAACTTCATCTGTATTGGAGCAGCTTCCATTAAATACTTCCCACTGGAAGATATATGTGCCAAAGGCATCAACAGTCACATCGCTAGTGGCAGAATTGACGTCTGTGAAGACTGCGGTTCCAGGACCTGATACGACAGTCCACCCGCCAGAATCCCCTTGCTGTAGTCCACTCATCGTTTCGGTGTCTCCACATATCTGGCGATCAATTCCAGCGTCAGCTACTGGAGGAAAAATAATCTCTACATCGAGACATACAGGATCTCCAATGAAACTTCCACAAAGGTTTTCGGCTGCAAGCAAACAAACCTGAGAAGCAATGGCATTGGTAAAATCTACCGTAATCTCATTTCCAAATTGGTTACCAACAAAAGTAGCACCTGGCGGGATAGACCATTGGTAACTGGTGATATCGGCTCCAAGATCCATCACACTGAAGGTCGCAACATCCCCTGCACAAACAGATTCAGGTCCATTGATCTCTGTAGGTGTAGGTGGTCTGAAATTCGCTGGATCTATAGTAATTACAAGGGGGTCAATCTCACATAAAGTCCCGAAAAGCTCCATTGTAGCCGTCAGGACAAAAGTCTCTGGATCGTCTGCTAAGACCACACTCAAAATAGGATTGGTCTCTCCAGGCAAAGGATTGTTGTCCGCATCCACCCATTGATAGCTCACGGTACTTGGTGGACAGGCTGGATCAGATACCTCAAACATGGTAGTGATAGTATAGCTATTATTCACACACTGAACATCACCGACTTGACTCAATTCCCCATCGAGGAAGACTATATCATAGGACAAAAAGCTATCACAGCCCTCGGCCGTCATTACCATCAGATCGGTAGCGAGACAAGTCGTAGTCGTCGAGCCATCAGCCAAGGTGAATGGTCCATCGCTCGCACAAAGTGCGGTATCTATCTGGGTAGGGTTTTCATCATTTTCGTTGTAAAAATCAATATTGACTTCAAGGTTGATGAAGCAATTACCTGCATTGATAACATCTGATAAAGTAGTCTGAGGTGCTTGGGATTCATCCACGACAATAGCGCTTCCATCCGCATTGGTATAGCCAGGTATGGTGAATACTTCTCCTTCACAGAGAAAAAGGTCAAATGTCTCGTCTGGTTCCTGTACTACATTGACATTGATACAGATCTGATTTTCATCGTCCGAACATATAAAGTCCGTAGCAACACATACTTGTACTACCCCTGTTTGATCAAATACATAATCTGTAAAGTTGTTGGTCTCAGAATTGATGACTTGACCATCTATATCCCACTCGAAAGTAGCATCTCCGAGGTTCGATTCTTCGGTAGTCAATTGAAATGCTTCTGGACTACGACAAACGTCCAGCGTACCCCCAGGAGGAGTCCCATTGATGGTCATAGGACCTATCAACTCAGGCGCTGGCTCGCCACCAGAGATGACATTAATAGAGTAGTTGCATATGTCTCCATCGCAGCCGTCCAAGAAAAAATGATAGACCTCACCTATAATAAGATCATTCATAGTTAACGGATACACACCATCGCCCGTACAACCCGGATTACAAACCACTGCCTCGTCCCATACTCCACAATCCTCATAAACACCGTATTGAACTCCAATAAAGACCCCACCTGGTCCAGAAGCACCCTGACAATCCGATATTATCAACTCAACCTCAATTGTATTATTACCCGCCACAAAACTCCACCAGGACAGATTGTTTGCCGCCCCCCCAGTCGGACAAAGAGATTGACTTTCATTAGGATCCGGGCCATCACCAATGTTCGGAAAATCTGGAGTAGAAGACATAAAATTGTCCAAAGTATCCAATCCACAAATAACATTACCTTCCAATGCAGATTCCGCACAAGTCAAAAATTGTGCTTCAACATTCATTACGGCACCCAAAAAACCTACAACCAACAGAATTAGTAAAATCTTCGTCATTCAAAAAAATCTTTTGTATAAAAGTAACAAGTCACGAAGGACTTAACAAAATATTAATACCCACTTTTAAGACCTCGGTATTCTGTATTTCGTTGCCAAGATCCATATTTTTCTAGAAGATCATCGAATCAAGGTCACATCTCCGTGCAGCACCTCGTAGACACTACCGGACCTCAATGCGAGCTCGTAGACATAGACACCCGGCGCGCAGAGATCATTCTTGGCCCTACCATCCCATCCTCGCAGCTCTTGAAGGTTGGGAGTATATTCAGAGTAGACCAGACTCCCCCAACGATCAAAAACTCGTATTTCGGCACTAGCTGAGTTTTCGGCAAATGACTCAACTCGCCATAGATCATTGACTCCGTCCCCATTGGGACTGAACACATTGGGAATGTACACATCATCTATACTCCATGCTTCTACTTGTTTTTCGAAGATACCCAGACAACCATCTGTAGATCTCGCCACTACAGATATCATCAAATCTCGATTGATCGCAGTAGAGAAAAAACCACCATTTTGACGAAAGTCCTCGTCGACATACCAAGAAAATGAGTCCAAAACAGACGCATTTTCCGGAAGGAATTCATACTCACTAATCTCATCTTTGGCCACTAAACACTCTCCGACTATTTCTCCATCGACTGCACTGCCCTCCTCCAATATTACAGTCTCAAGGTAAGTACAACCCCCAAATGAGGCCACTGTAATATCGTATACTCCCGATACAAGACCTGTAACCTGATTTCCAAACAAGGGATTTCCATTGAGAAACAAGTCCACCCCGCCTACAACTCCTCCAATCGAATCTATCACGATGAATCCATCTGCCTCACCCGGACACACAGCGTCCGAGGAAGAAATATATATCTGAGGAGAAAAGGAGTCCAGCGCTACCAAGATACTATCTGAAATCTCACACTCCGTGCCCCCGCCAGCGGTAACTCTGTAGGTCCCACTGCCTTGAACCAATGCACTTGAGTCACTCAGTATACTCAACAGTGTGCCATCTGTGGTAGTCCATTCCAATGGAGAAAGCTCCGTAGAAGCGTACAGGACAAGCTGTGCCTGCTCACAACCTACAAAAGTGTCCTGACTCACTACGAGCTCGGGGGAGGCAAATACTTCAATACGAACGATAGCAGTGTCGCTCGGACAATCGGGATCGTTGTCGACAATCGCCTCGAATACATACTCCCCTACATCGAGCATACTGACCCTGAGGGTATCTGGCACCCCAAAAGCTCCCGCAACGTCGGAGGGATCTCCTAGATAACTCCAGGCCAAATCAGTCGATAAGAGATCATTGAGAAATAGAGTCGTGTCTTGTCCCAAGCAGAAATCATAATCGCGCTCCTCAAAAGGCAATGTATCAATAGCCCGCAATAAAATCACAAGGGTGTCTCTCTGATCGCAATCCCCCTCCACTAGGGGCGAGAAAAACTCCAAATGGACCTCACCATTTTCTACCTGGCTAGTAAAAACGGAGTCTCCTTGGACACTAATCCCACCCATCAGAGTTGATTCAAGTACTGACCATGAACCCAAACTATCTGAGATATATAACTCGGAAAGATCCACGCTCAATTCTTCCAGGATACAATAGATCACCGTATCCTGGAGAATCCGCAATCTAGGACAGGAACAATCAAAAACATTGACTGTCACCAATCCCATAAGATCCTCACAAGGCGCAATAGCCACATCCGTAGTAAATTGAAAATCGTAACTTCCCTCCGCAACTCCATCAAAATTCCAAGTAGGTGACATTCCCGAAGCGCCAGAATTGGAAACATCCGCCCACACGCCAAATGTATCCCCTGAGACAAATGCCAAATCCATAAACAACGTACTCCCAAAACTATCCGCATTGCACACAGACAATGATGGCAGCAACGCTAGGCGTGGCGCAGACACTTCTGTCACAAATATGCTATCCGAGGAAAGACACCCATTGCTATCCAATGCTTCGACACCATACCATCCACCGTCAGAAACCAGAATATCTAAGGTCATCTCCTGCCCTGGAAACCATTCAAAACGCTCAAACTCATCCCCATTGACAACCAACATAGTTTGACCTCCTTCACAAATAGAATCCTGACCAGCAATTATTGGGATCCTCTCTGGATAGAACTGCAACTCCGTACGTGCGGTATCCCTACAGCCTTCCGTCGTAAGACCTACCAAAAAAACTTCACCCTCTTGAGTAATCCAAATAGAATCCGAAAACACGCCCCCAGACCATTCAAAACTTTGAAAGTCTCCCGCAGCTCTCAGTAGTACAGAATCTCCCAAGCAAAATAGGGAATCACCAAGTATCTCCACCTCTGGAATATCCTCAAAGTCGATATCCTCACAAATATTTGCCTGACAACCCTGACTATAAACCTCCACACACAAGATACCAGAAGAAGTGAAAAATACAGAATCCAATTCACCCTGAAACACGCCATCCAAAGTCCAAAACAAGGAGTCGTAACTCCCATCAATGAGAGCTTCCGCAAAAAAGACAGGCGCACACAAATCGATAGTATCCACAGCGATAGTCACCCCAGGTAATACCTCCTCAACTTCATATTCAAATACACTATCACAAACACCCGATTGAGAGACGAAATGATAAGTCCCCGGCAAATCAATAAAACTATCGCGCAGCACAATTCCTTCTCCATTGCAAATAGGAATCTCCTGCCTCACCGTATCTGGAACCTCTGATACAATCAATCTGGGACAGACCTCTCCCAGATCGCCACAAACTATTGAGTCCAATTCTTCGAGTAGTGAAGCCAAGCTATCTAGATCCCAACTATCACCAATGAGCGGCAACCACTCTACCGAATCTATACTGTACACCAACTCACATATTGCATACTCTCCTGGAACCCCAGGAATAGACAAATTCCCTTCCATGAACGTATCTAGTACAATTCCATCTTGGATCAGGTAAGAAATAGTAGAAAAACCAAACTGGGGGAATTGTGGTTCTTCGGAATACGTAAAAGAAGGTGATGCACCGCTATCACTCATGCAATAGGAATATACAGAGTCAATTAGCGAGCCTGCCTCAGCAGGACAGCCTTCACATCCAAGGCACTCGACACCTTCCTCCATACAAAAGTCAATGCCTACTCTACTCACCAATCCATCATAAAACTGCGATCCATCCGTGACTCGGAATACCCAATCGCCATTGACAGTGCCAACATCAAAGTCTTCCAGACAAAACAAGAAAGGATAATAACTCCCCGAAAAATTTCCAAATATGCCCCAGGGCTGCGCTCCATTCCACGCTGCTGAAAACATACCATCTGGACTGACTGGGTCAGAACAAGGCAATAATGAAATATCCCAAGTCGTAAAATCGGTAAACCCAGAATTCGCTCCATTGCCTGGTCCCAAGAGTATCACAGACTGACCTCCCGGTGATACGAGCTCTATCTCCATGTCACCAACCCACTCATGAGAAAACTCTAAATACACAGCACAAACGCCCTGACTGGCATCGGCCAGATCATCGTTGACCGCTCCGCTTACCGAGATGACTATCTCCGTGACTACAAAATCAACAATCTCCCATTGACCTTCCTCACAGCACTGACCAAGCAATCCTGAGCCAAAAAACAAAACTAAAAAGAATGAAATGACTGTTCTCATGGGTATCAAAGCCTACATCCAAAACAATTCTAAAAAAGCACTTTGAGCAAGCATGAAAGATTAACTATTGTAAATCAAATATCGGAATATTCATAGACTATGATATATGCAAGTATCATAGTGTTGCCTACCCCATGGATACGAATTCAATGAATCATTTGGCTATCTCAGGAATACTGATATTCCACCTATTCCGCTATCGACGAATTACTACTATAGGAACCACATATTGATTTTGCTCCCGTACGATATGAACAAAATAGCCCGCAGAGTGCAACTTCGAGACATCCAACAGATGTCTCAAAGTGGAAATCTCTCCCAGTTGCTCTTCCCACAGGAGTTCTCCAAGCATACTCCTGACATAAATCCTAGTCTCCTGGGTGGAATTCCACACAGCCTCGACTTTCAAAATGTCACTGGCCGGATTGGGGAAAAGCCTCAACCGCTCACCAGCTTCAAGAACACCATCAATAGACGTCACGAACACTTCAACTGACTTCATTACCTTCAAAGTATCGCAAGGCCCTCTTGCAGTCATTTCCACTCTATATTCTCCTGGCAGGTCGTAGGTGTGGCTGATCTCCATACCTTGACCCGATTGTCCATCTCCAAAATCCCAAAGCACATCAATCCCACCAGTTCCTTCAAACCCAAAATCTACCTCCAAATCATCCAATACAAAATCAAAATCTCCCTCTACCTCTCCAAATACTGCTATGGTATCTAGGTACTCTACCGAATCCACCCCTTGGGCATTGACCACTACCAGTTTTACGGAATACTCCCCTGGAGACTCATAAATAACCGTCGGATTTTGTTCCATACTCGTTTCTGGATTACCCCCGACAAAGGTCCACAACCAACTGTCTGGCAACCCATTGCTGAGATCCTGAAACTGCACAGAAATTGGTGCACAATTTGAATCTTGCTCAAAACCAAAACCCGCCGTGGGAGCTACGCTTGTGTTGACCGCGGTACACAGGGTATCAGAGCCGCAGTCATTCGATGTGCTAAGGCACACTGTATACTCTCCATCTTCCGAGTAAGTGTGACTTGGATTGAAATCCGTACTCGTGGCCCCATCGCCAAAATCCCAAAAGTAATCATCTGCCGCTTCACTCAGATTCACAAAATCAACAGTGAGTCCGCTATTGAGTACGTCAAAATCGCTTTCTGGCAAATCACCAATGACAAGGACATCCTCCAGAAGAAGTGTGTCCGTTCTATTTACAGAAATAGCTATCAACTGCACGGAGTAGGTGCCTGCCTCATCATAAATCACCTCAGGGTTCTCCTCTTGACTCGATGCCGGCTGCCCCCCTTCAAAAGTCCACAAGAACTCTATGGCATTTTCCGAAGAAGTATTCTCAAACTGAATCGTGATCGGAGCACATCCACCTTCTGGAAGAAATCCGAAACCAGCCTCAGGCTCATCCGCGATGGACACAATGCCGACGATGGTATCGCTTCCGCAAAATGAACTTGCAATCAATGTCACCTCATAGTCGCCAGGAGCACTATACTCGTGTATTGGACTGTCTTCCAATGACGAAAAACCATCTCCAAAATTCCAAAAATAATCGCTTGCCGATGCAGAAGAATTGTTAAAATCAACTTGCAAACCATCCAATACAAAATCAAAATCAGCGACTGGTATCTCGAATACCTCCACCCAATTCATCTCAACGACCTGATTCTCTCCTGTGCCATTGGTCACTCTGAGGCTTACATCAAATGATCCGATACTTTCATAAACAACCAGAGGATTTGCCTCGGTGCTCGTAGCTGGCATCCCCCCCTCAAATTCCCAAAACCAATTCTCTGTATTGCTACTAGAAGTACTGAAATATCTAACCGTATCACCAAGGCAAATCATTTGCAAATCCGAGGTAAATCCAGCTGTGGGCTCATTGGATATCTCCACAGATACCATGAATTCATCCGCGCCACATTCATTGGTCACCCGCAGAATAACTTCATATGTACCATCATTGATATAAGTATGAGTAGGGCTCTCCATATCAGATGTGGTACCATCTCCAAATTCCCACTCGAAACTATCGCCTCCAGAAGAAGTATTATCAAAAGACACCTGGAAGCCATCTCTCAAAAAGTCAAAACTTGCCTCGGGTATATCATTCACGATTATCTGCTCCAACCACACCACTGTATCGCTACCTGCAAGATTACTCGATATGAGGGTCACATCATACGCTCCTGCCTCGTCATACACCACAACTGGTTCAAAATCTGATGAAGTCGAAGGATTACCCCCTTCAAAAATCCACTCATATGAGGTAGTATTGGAAGAGGACAAATTTTCAAACTGTACTGTAAGTGGAGCACAACCCTCTCTTATGTCCGCGTCAAAATTAGCTTCAGGAATTGTAACCACAAATAGCGACTGAACTATCTCATCAACACCACAGATATTGCTCACGGACAATGTCACTTGATAGTTGCCATCATTCGCGTAGGTATGCACTGGATTTTCCTCTGTGCTTGTATTGCCATCTCCAAAATCCCAAAAATAATTGGACCCGTTCTCAGAAAGGTTCTGAAAAGTTATTGTCAATTCCTGCTGCGTCCAAGAAAAAATGGCAATCGG